>JAGSMP010002230.1:0-27368 GCA_029286625.1 Parnassius orleans
AAATTTGTGAATATTTTAGAAATTCAATAAAACTTTGGCAGTTAATAAATACTTTAACTGGTAAAATAATGCATGGTATTGATGATATTATACAAAAACATTTAATATGGATCCTAAAACATTACCAAATAAATTCGCTTAGAATTTGATATAAATGTTTTAAAAAAATGCTTAAACTGTGATAAGCCACTTTTAGATCCCCGTACCTATGAAATTAATCCAGATAGAACCGTAAAAATTAAAAAGCTATGGATGCTGACGTTACCAATATTATTCAAACAATGCATAATAAGAAAAGCCCCGAATATGATTTGTTATATAAAATACATTTCGAAATTAATGGTGCCTCTTATTACTTAATAAATTAATCAATCCCTAAAACGTCCATTTATCCATTTATCCAGACTTACTAAAAATAGGTGTAATCCGACCAATCTATAAAAAAGGCAAACAGAATGACTTTAACAATTATCGTTCTATAACTATTCTCTCCTGCCAAAATATAATAATTGAACGTTATTTGAACAATGAATTAAACAATTACCTTATTACTTGCAGTATAATTTTTTTCCGATCGGCTCGATTCATTGGCGCTGCGAAGAGATGTTGCATCTCTTTGCATTTTCTTTCACATTTACCACGGGAGTGCTCTGAGGAATTGTTCGGATTAATCCCAGCCGCCATTTCACGATCGCACATCGCGGCAGAACTCCTGATACCATCCACACCATCTGGATGATTGGCGGTCCACCACTGTGCGATTTAGAAGATGTTTTTTTCTCGCACAACTTCCTTGTGGAATAGTTTACCACCAGGGATTTTCCGGACCGATACGACTTAGGGACCTTCAAGAAAAGAGCCTACTCTTTTTAAAGGCCGGCAACGCATCTGCAATTCTGGTTCCCTGGTGTTGCAGTTGTTCATGGGGCGCAGTAGTCACTACCATCAGGTGAGCCGCATGCTGTTTGCCCCTCCTATAAATAAATTAAAAAATCGAAACAGTTCGGTTTTCAAAAAAATAAAAACACAACGCAACTATTACGGCAATTTACTGAGGAAATAAATAATTATCTAGATAATAAAATGCATATTTGAGTATTATTTTTTGATTTTAGTAAAGCGTTCGATGTATTAAATTTTAACACTTTATATAATAAGCTATCACGCTGTGGTATTCAAGTACCATTCTTACAACTTCTTAAAAGTTATCATCATAATCTAATACCACCGTCAAAATATATAACCAGACAGGTGATATGTTTGCGACTGACCGCGGCACAGTACAAGGTTCGATACTGGGCCCGGCTGAGTACTTGCTATTTGTAAATGATATGGTTAATGCAATAACTAAGGATTCCACATATCAATTTGCCGATGACACCTGTATAGTTATTGCCAATCGTAGTATGGATGTAGCACAAACTGAAATGCAGGCAAGTTATGACATGCTATGTAAGTGAGCACATGATGTTGGCCTAGTGGTTAACGTTCAAAAAAACAAAAATTGTTCACATACACTCGTCTCACAACAAAGTTGCCACTGCACTGACTATAATTTCCCATAGCCATGAATGTCTCCACGGAATGTATCAACACTGTACTTGTCAACCCATTGAAAATGTCAGAAATCACATGTATATTGGTCTGATTATTGACGAACGATTCTGCTGGAGAGCGCATAAAGATCACGTGTGTGCAAAACTTCGCTCTTTGTTGAGTAAACTTTGTGTTTTAAAATTTTAGCTACCATATACGTGGGGAGGTGGAGGAAAGTTCGCGGAATGACAGGGGAGGATAGCTAGCCTTCTTTTATTGTTAGCTTGGGGTATGAAATATGATTTATCAAAATGTTCGGAGCAAATGGTGCTAGTCCGTATAGGTATCCAAGATTCATGATTTCTACAAGCTGCAATCCAAGTTTACCGCCTAAGAGCATCTCTTGGAAATCTGTAAAATCAAAGCAATAATAGAAAAATTTGCTGCTTTTTATAATACTTTATTTATTATAAAATCTAAATAAAAACTAAAACCCGGTGCGGCAGACAAACCCGAATGGTTAATTAACTTATCGATAGCTAAAGTTGTGGCATTCATCACTATATTGCAGTACTTTTGGTCGCAGTGATACCAGTTTATTTTATAAAAATTGCACAATTTTGCTGCGAGGTGGCAAGTGTCGATTCGACTTAAATGTCTTTATATGTCTTGATAGGCATTTATTTTGTATGATATTTTGGTTAATACTAGTTATCGATTATATGAAATTATATAATATTCGGAATGGTGTTGAAATTGAGTAGAATATTTGAATCATTTAACAAAATCCACTACACATTTTCATGTAATGATTATCATTCATCAAATAGTGATTTAGTTAATAGGAAATACATTTTCGTAAATATTCATTTACGTAAACTTGTGTAGTAAATTATATTTATTTAAAAATAGCTTATTTTTTACTTCATGAACTATGATGGCAACACTTGATATTTGACGAAAATTTTTAGAAAATACGAGTTTTAATGATAAAATTATGTTAAAAATACTCACAAATGAAAAGTCACGTTGTCCTTTTGTAGATATGACGTTTTTTGATTGTTTTTTGCATGAAAATATACTGCAATTCGCCATTTTTGTCGGAGATCGATTGACTGGTACGATCACTTGCGTAATGGTGCACGACGCAGAGCAACTAGTTTTATATAACGCGTATGAGTCGGACTCTTGTACTTTTGACAGAGGGCTATGCCTTGCGATGCCGCCTCCGTTGGTTGCCCAATGTGTGTTTGCGAACATCACATGTCAAACCCTTAAATATTTTAATATATTTCATCTCACAGTGATGTACTTTACTATCATAAAACTTTAGTGTCATAATATATTTTAACGACTAAGATTACCTATAAAAACAACTTCATTACAACACAGTTAAGTTAAATATTCTAAGTGGCTATTGTCGTCAAAACTTGTATTATTTCACACTGAGTCAACGCTTAAAATTCAAGCCATAGCGGGACTTTTGCCTCGAAAATCGCAATTATGTAACTTCTTCACATTATTTTCATAAATGGTTCTCTTATTCCACAAGCATACGAATATTGTGCAGTTATATAATTAAAACAAACAATAAGAGTTTAAAAAACAATATTGAACATGACTCTCACAAAATACCAGTGTAAAATATTTATGCCTTGTAAAATATAAATAAAAGAATATTTTTACAAAACATAAAGCTAAATTATTGATGAAATTTTTAAATTTAACAAGAGAGTACCGATTTATGTAGAATTTAATTTCAGTCATTGAACTCTGAATGGCGCGACGATGCCCAATGAAAGGCATATTCCGGCTTTTTACAGAACATGAAATTTTAAGTTTTATATTTGAAAATAATATTAGTCTGCTTCAAATTTATTTATCACAAAGTCATAAAAACAGAATAGACAATAAAGTAAATGAATTATTTTTCATTGCATTAATAAATCCGAACCTTAATTTATGTTACAACGATTTTTTTATTCTATGATATTAACTTTTATCTAGCTATAAACTTCTGCTTCTGATGTTATTTCTTGAAAATAATAAACTCATCAAATATATTATCTGTAGTTTCGCAAAGTTTTCGACAAAGCAAAATCCCAAACCACCAGTACAAAGAGGCTTCCAATACAATTGTCGCTTGATATAACGCAATGTTGCCGAAATGAATTGACAAACTGAGTTTGCTCATCTAAATGAAGCAATATTAGGGTCTTAAATACCTCTAATCAGACCTCTCGCTGTGCTCTCAAAACTATGCTCAGGTTGTTAATTACTGTGATAAAGGCGATTAGAATTGTCGATGAATTTAAGTGCCTTGGGTAAAACGGAGCAGTAACGAAATATACTAGATGGTAGGACTTTTATTTATCTAGAATCTGTCTGGGTTGATACCATCCTCTTTGCCGCAAATTAGCAGGGCATGTACACTGATAAGTTCCGGTCTGAAGGAGGGATATATAGGAACCCAGTATAATTACAGGCTGTGAGGCATTACATCTTATTCCTCTGAGTTGATAGGATAGGGCATCTGTAGCCTTCTTGTGTCCAGTAGCCACTTACTATCACATTAACATATTTATAATTTCAGCTTAATACAAAAAATCTCCTCATATGTTATGAACCCCCTTACGAAACTAAAGTATCGGTCAAAGACTTTGCGGGTAGCAGCAGACTTCGGTCAACAGGGGCGCGCGTCAACCGCTTGGCATTAAGCAAATTGACTAAAACTTGTAGAGATCGTATAATTAGAAACGGCACGCGACTTCATTATATTATTTGATAAATATTGTCACAAGTCAAACAACAAACTCAAATATGTAAAAACATTATATTGAAAGTAGTCTGTACGAGACAGAGGTAAACTTGGACTCGCTAACCGATGTGTCCTAGACATATCATCTTAGTGCCGGTGGTAAGCGGGTTTGATGTAGCAATACGACTAGCCCGTGGACATCGCACATCCCTACCGTTTGTGGGCGGCGTCTTAGCGCATAGCGTTATGATACGTCGGCTATCTTTCGGATTAGGGTGAGTGTGTTTGGTAGTACTTTTAAGTGCAGCAAGCATATTCAACTCCATGTCTTAGTGCAATAGCGTTAAGATATGTGGAGTTTTGGCTTTGACGTCTTAGTAGCCTGCTACTATGATACGTTGGTGGTATTTTTAGTTAACAACAGTACCGATTTTGTTACCAAAGTCGATAGGGATCATGTGGGTGTGTTGTGAGGGAGCGCCATCCATATGATAGTTGCATTGATGCTTACTGCTACTTGCGGTATTGCGTCTTGTGATGGATCTGCGGGTGTGCTGCGCCTGATTCGACGCATATTGTGGTTCTGGTCGATGGAGGTATGTGGGTGGTGATGTCTGCTGGGATTGTATGGGGGACCTTGGGATCGTGTAAGCCCGACGATAGTCGTATTGATGCTTGTTGCGTTCTGCAGCATTGCGTCTCTGCGGTGGTTGTTTGGCGGGTCGCTATTCTCAATGGCGTTCTCTGCGTCTTGGTTTGACTCACAACCTAAGTAGCTTTGTCCAAGTCGGGTCCCTTCATTACGGGGCTGCAGACTGTCTGACCTCCATGATGTTTTATATAACAACATAATAATATATCTCATTAAAGTTCCCACTTTTGAATCATTGAAGGCAACTTGTTGGTGGGTGAGACAAACATGATCGAAAAATGCATATACTCAACGTCAGTGACACAAACCCTTTCTGATGGCGAATTATCACTAATATCTTATAACTGCCTATTGGCTATATCTGCCATTGTATTGGTTGGTGGAGCATATGTGTTGACCTCATGCGGGTGGTAGCTGGAGGGACTGAGGAGGCTCTCAAGACTACGGCCGAAAGCCGCGCAACGTGGTGGTCCCACGTTGCGCGGCTTTTTCCCATTCCCTTGAGTTGAGCGGTAGACTCATGACACGCTCTGCGGCCAATTGGCCGTACTGATCATGCAATTGGTGGTGATGCCTTACACTTACATCAAGTCTGCAGGAACGGCGGTCTGGCAGGTGGTGGCGCTCACGGAGGGCTTTTTATGGCCAGTGTGCCTATTGTTGCCTAATCCGTGTGACGTACATTCACTGTGGCTGGATTTGATCGTATTCTGTATGGCGTTTACACGCATTGACATGCGCGACTTCGGTCGATGTTTGTGCTTACGCACTACCAAGGGGCCAAGTCCTCTTTTACTGGTACGCCAGTTATTTTGCTGTAGACTACGGTCCAGTTCCCAACTTAACGTCCCCTTCGGGGGGAGCGCGTTTGTTGGTTGGCGCTCACCGCTTACGGCGTGTGTAGAGCCGTGTGCCTCCCCTACATTTTTTTTAAATGTGGGAGAGCGAAGCCCTTGTATCTGGTACTTTATATAAATATTGTGAGCCTTTTCCAAGCGGGAAGGGATTAATTAATAAGGAATTGACTGATGTGAACCTGATACAAGTGGAAAAGTGACGATTTATTGTTCTTAATCTTTTTTGGGCCCTGTCATCGTCAACGGGGTTCTTTAACTTATAAGGCACTACCAACAGCTTTCTATTGCTCTTGTGAATAATCATTCTTCCAAGAGACACCTAAAAGAACTAAAGTTACTTTACAAACACAACGTAAATAAGGGTCCTAATTAAGACGATCACGCTATAAATTTATTAAAGGGCTTATATTTAAACCTTTTGAAAGATCAATATATGGTTAATATACTGGTCACGTAAATTTGATATATTTTTATATATCTTATAGATATAAATTCTAAAGAAAGAAAAATAAGGAGGGGGAGAGTTGCATAGTGAACAAGTGCTGCTTGTGGGAACTGGTCTGCTCGAATTTGCAACATTTATATTAGCTTCATTTTTTTTGTTATTTTATAATAGAATATGCTTTGATTTGGTCTATTCCTCTTTTACTTTGATTAAAATAAAATATTAAAAAATACAAAAAACTAGTATAACTGCATTTTATATAAATTAGTCTTCGATTTTACGGTGTTTCGTTTATATGAACTATATATCCTAGGATAATGAAAAATGGTTCTATCGAAGACTGAGTGTTAGAAAATCCACCAACTTATTCTATTTCCAGGAGTGCGACGACCATCTGTCTTATGGAGGTGTTGGATTTATCGTCCACAAGGCTCTCATTAACAGTATCTTCCTGATCATAACTCAAAATAATTTAAATTTACAGTCGCCAACCCACTTGCCAAGACTTAGTTGGACGTCTGATATATAGAATATTCTTCATACCAGTACAGCATGTTTAACGTCAGAAATAAGTAGAAGCATGAATTCGCCTCAGATGACAGAGCTTTTTCAGCTAGTAATGTTAACGTGAATTGTGATTTAACTATCCAAATATTATTTTCACACCTGTCATATTCACAATGGTAAAAATAAAAATATCCTCATTTTTATTACAATCCTCTTTGAAGGAAGCCTTGAAAACTTGTTATTTCGTTCAATTTGTTCTTTTGTCTGTTTGACAGGGAAAGTTACAAGGTTTATTTATCTAGCCGAAATCATTCAACCCATCAACTTTCCGCAAACACAACTTATGTATTCAGAATGATTTGTAGATAAATGTAAGAGCATTCCTTTGAGAAAATTTCACTAGAGTTGATTGTTACGAGATATAATTTTAAAGAATAATAAGCAGTTTTCCTTTTATATATAATAATTTGTTTTTTTGTGTAGTTAACGATTCTTGTATTATCGTATGGTGACGAATTAAAAGAATTTATCACATGAGTGAGATGAGAGAATTTATCAGAATGAAGTCAAAAATCAAGACATACACAGCTTTCACGCGTGTACTGGTGGTCTTCGTATCGGGTTTGGTAAATATATATAGAAGTATAAAGGTATATATATATATCCGCACCATTCAAACTTATTAAAAATTGTGCAAATAAATAAACACTGTCGTTGGATTATAAGGGAATTAGTCTGTGACGGGAAGCTCCGCATTTATAGACAATTCCGTAGTGTACTCGTATCTAGCAAAGCAAAATGAGTTATGCAAAACAGTACCGCCAGTGGCAATCAATGTAAATTTAATGTTATTTGTTTATTTTGATTAAGCAGGTGAAATATCAAAGAAAAGTTCGTGGTACAGCATGCGAATAATACTATACTATGCTTTTTATTTAAACCAAAATGGTATAAATAAAAAGCATAGTATAGTACATTTCATGGTGTTGTTTTTAGGTGTCGGTGTGCGCGCGCATCGTAAAAATTCACTCTCATCATTTTTATTTATTAGTTACCGTTTTTTTTTATAAAACTGAAGTAACCAAAGAAGTTACAGTCAGATCATGGTAAGTGGCTACTGCTGCCCATGAACACTTACAGCTAACTTCAAACAAAGAAGGCTACGTCGTTGTCACCTCACACTCACCACAGACATGTGAAGTTCGCCAACACGCAATTGGGCAATGTGGTGGACATTTCCTTGCCCTAAAACACTCTCAGAAATTAGAGGAGGCCTGTGCTCAGCAGTGGGACGTATATAGGCTGTAACTTTAACTTTTAACTTTATGCAGCTGGGTGTACTTCTACCATCTATATGGACATCTGTAATTAGTAAAATTAAATCCAAACCCAAGCACACCACCGCAACACTTCAATTTGTCACTGTGCGCTCACTCTGCGTATGCAACATCAAGACGTTAAACATCTCAATCGCTCCGTTATCATGAGTGCTGCATAGAACTCGAAACGTGGGAAATAAAAAATAAGCTTATTAAATTAGGTAAAATCTCTATAATTAACTTTATTTAACCTGTAAAGTTATAACTACAATTATAATAAAACTACTTAAGGTAGTCAAAATATAGATTTATAAATGCACATATCGTGTCTAATATAGTTCAGAGATTCAGGCGCACTAAACAGCTCTAATTTCCATTTTTTAACTAAGCAGATGTCTTCTCAATTCTGTGTCACTCTCTTTAACTCACAGCGATTTACCATACTCTTTCAAACATTTATTTATATAATCTGACCCTTTCACGGCGTTCAGATAAAAACATTGAGGATCATCGTAAATCTACCAATCTCCAATAACTCCTCCACAGGAAAAACAAGCGGCTGTATCATTTATGCTATCGCCAAAATAAAAGAATCCCGCATCAGCCTTTTCATTCACCACTGCTTCTCTTAAATCAGTCGTTGCCCAATAATGGCTAAATGAAAATAAACGTGTTTTATATGAATCATATAAACTATATTGGGGTCTGTATAAACTATATAAACTATATTCATTTTGAGACATGTCCCTCATGCTTTGTGGAGGTTTGATCTTGCTGGTTACAAGAGTATAATGAAGCTGCAAAGCTGCGCTGATTCCTTATAAACATTTTTAAAAAGTTGCTGGTGGAGGGTTTTTGTGGTTTATGAAATAAAATAAAGAATATTTCAAATGTTATTATCAGAGCACCATTTATTTAAACAAAAACATTTTTCAAAGCACATACTGAGTCATGATTAATACAACAATACAAATCTTTACAATCTTTATATCGATCATACAGATTTAACAAACTAGGACAGCCTTTATCTTCTAAATTAATTATATCATCATTTTGTAAGATGGATTTTAACCATAAAACTTTTTCTAAACCTTTGACGTATATACATTTATCCTTTATATTATCTGCAATCAAATTCTGATAATTTAAATAAGGTGTTAACTGAGACACCAATATATCTTTCTATTACGTTGAATCCAATTTACTTGTTTTCTTTCTTTTACAGTCAATTTGTAAAAAGGAAATGGTGGCTTAATTAAAAGTCGTTGTATTTTATTATTACACAATATTGCAATTTCTTTCACTATGAATTAATTTCTTTCTGTTTTGAAACCTTGGACATCTACGATAGCAGTTATGTCAACTTGCGCACTATGTTACTTAAAGGCTTATATTCCACAAGTTGATCGTTAATGATTAAACAATATCCAGTTGTCTTCGCTGGTATTGCCGTTGTACATTAATCTCCAAACGAACATCTACGGGTCCCGTTTTTAGACTGTCGTTTTGTCTTGAACAATCTATCACAAATAGCGGAGCCTTCTCCTTAAAGCTACTTAAACCAAGCAACGGGTCTGCGGGACAGTTGTAGTACGACTGGCGAAATTTCACATACATTTCGTATAATATATTAAATTTGTTTTCGGAAAACTTTAAACTTAAGGGCTCGTATGGGTAATATTGTGAATTTAAAAACAATGTCACATTTCTCACTCCACAATGATCAAATACTGAGCAGTCTTTCATTTTTTGATTTTTTCTGTTTGTTTTTAAACCAAAAATTACATATCGAGGTTTCTCTAATTGTGACGTAGTCTTAATAGACCAGGAATGCTTGGTTGCTGTAGGAAGTAAAGGGTATTCATATAAATCCCAATTTCTAAATGCCATCTGTGTAGGTTTATCTCTTTCTAAATATTTAAGAAGTTTCAGTCAATACAGTTCAGTTCAATACTTTCACGTGTGGCACTCGCCATTGTATTCTTTGTATGTCTATTTGAAAATGTGCAACATCTTCAGTTCCTATAATACTATTTATGTTAGAATTACTTCTGTTCAGTATAAGTTCATGTTTACAATTTATTACAATTTTAGCGTAATCTTCTGCAAACCCTAAAATCTTATTTAAAGGTATAGTAGCAAAATTACCGTTTTCACTTTTAAATCCATCTATATCCCAACCCCACAAAGCTGCTACTTTATTTTCTGCTTCATTCATTGAAATGT
This sequence comes from Parnassius orleans, assembly GCA_029286625.1. Classification (NCBI taxonomy): domain Eukaryota; kingdom Metazoa; phylum Arthropoda; class Insecta; order Lepidoptera; family Papilionidae; genus Parnassius; species Parnassius orleans. The sequence goes on from JAGSMP010002230.1 coordinate 10,301, forward strand.
ATGATTTAATTGTTGACGTTATAGCAGCATATTTAATACGATCTATTTCGATTCCATTTATCTCATACCTTATGTCTTGAAACAAGAGCATAATAGGATTATTACTGAACGTAACAGGTTTTTAGGTATGTTTGTATATCTGCGCAGGCGAGCCCTAGGGCTGGAGTCTCAATTGATCTACCATGGTAAAGTCTCCCTGAATCATATGAAAAATCCAACATCGTTATGTTAGTCTACCTATTAAAGTATTGGTCTACTAAAAACTCATCAATCAAACATGCGCGACAATTGCAAAAATATATGATGTAGCCTTTAATAATATGTTGTGACCGATACGTAGATCAGAAATATAATTTTGAAGTAAGTATAATAGCGGACAATTCCGCTGATATCAGCCTCAACATGTGCTAAGTGAAATGTAATGCAAACTGATCAACTCGAAATGATAATATGAATAAAATCATAACTTGAAACAGTTCAAACAATTACACAGTGGCGAATCGATCGAGATCAAATACAATAACATGAGCGCTGCGTCCATACGTGTTTTGGAGTAACCAACTATCTCAGCAAGAATCAGATTATTGAATCCCACACCGTCGCGCATCGTGTCTGGAAATGTAGAGCTGTTTAGTGTAATATTGCGGCGAACTGCATCGCGAACGGACGAGTGATGCAGAAACCCCAATAAGATTAGGGCAAACTGCATCGCGAACGGATGTGAGTGATGCAGAAGCCCCAATATTACCCTACTTGTACAAACTAAATTAAGATTTGAATTAATTGAATTTGACGTATATAGTTACCAAATCATTAAAAGCCCAAGCACGGCATGTTGTTAACCAACTTGTCAGTACAATTACATTGGTGAAATTAATGACTGACACAAATTGCTTATTACTACACGTGTCAATAATATATAAATATGTTTTAGAGTTAAAAAAATAAAGCGGTCATGTGTCTCTGTGGTCAATGCATACGACCATCAGAGTACCTGACTAATATTAGTTCTTTACCTATGAAATTGCCGTTTTTTATGAAATAAGTAAACGTAATTTTTTTCCATTTTTTTATTTCTATTAATCAAAGTAATCACCCATTATAGATAAAAATATCATAAAGATGCATCAATTGCATTAATCAATGCAATTGATGCATCTTTGCCAAAGCAGTGGCAGTTTATTGATGCTCTTCTCGAAGAAATCAGCTGGACGGGAGGCAACAAATTCTTCAAAGGCATTATGTACTGCGTCTCGGATATTGAATTTTTTTCCCGCCAAAAAGTTTTCCAAATTCTGGGAAAAGTAGAAGTCTGTAGGCGCAAGGTCTAGTAAGTACGGTGGATGACAGAGAGCTTCAAACCCCAGCTCTTGTAACTTGGATACTGTCTTCTGTTCTGCAGTATGAGGTCGCGCGTTGTCGTGCAGGAGCAGCATGGACGAGCGATTGACCAAAGTTGGTTGAAGACGTGCGAGCTTCTCAATCATTGTGTTCAGTTTTTCACGGTACACATCTGCAGTAATGCTCATCCCGTTTTTGGTCGCTGGATCACCAAACAGTGACCATCACTTTTATTAGGGTAAGTTTTCATTTAGGGCATTGTTTAGGTGTTGAACCAAGATCCAACCAACTTGCTGAGCGCTTGCGATTGTCAAACAAAATCCATTTTATGTCGCAGGTAACAATTCGGTTCAAAATTCCTTCGTTTGTGTGCCTGTGTGCCATGTACCTTGCACTGCTCAGCAAGGTACATCTCGTCGCGTACTTTGCGCTGGTTATCATTGAGTTCGTGGGGCACCCAACTTTTTTACTTTGCCAATTTGACGCAAATAGACCAATATTATTTTGATGCTAACGTCAAAAGCTGCTGCTAATTAAGCCGTAGATTGAGTATTATCAGCTTCCATAATCGCCTTTAATTCGTCATTGTCGACCAAAGTTTTCGGACGACCACGGGGTTCATTTTTCAGATTAAAATTTTCAGAACGGAAGCGGACAAACCAATAACAGTTTGTGCGTTCGTTTATAATATTCGCTCCGTACACGTCGTCGATGTTGTGTGCCGCTTGTGAGGCGTTGCTCCCACGACGGTTCTCATTTATTTATACTCACCCGGAACGTCTGCTGCTATAATCTCCAAGCTTTGCTGGCGGATTGGCGATCAAAGCATTAAACGTCTCGTATCCGGGACGCAGCTTTATGTCGCTTGTCTGGGTATCTACCGGAATCGCTTGTCTTTCTGGTATATCCCGCTCTCTTACGTCACCATATCATAATACAAGAAATGTTAACTACAAAAAAATACTTATTAAATATAAAAGGAAAACTGTTTATTGCTGACTTTTATATAAAGTTGTATCTCGTACAAATCAACTTTATGGAATTTTTCTGAAAGGAATACATTTATCTTCAAATCATTCTGAATACAGAAGTTGTGTTTGCGGAAAGTTTATGCGTTGCCTGATATCGGTCAGAGAAATAAAACTTGTAACTTTCCCTGTCAAACAGACAAAAGAACAAATTGAACGAAATAACAAGTTTGTCAAGGCTTCCTTCCAAGATGGTGAAAATAAAAACGTGGATATTTTTATTTTCATTACTGTGCATGGAATGTATGTGAAAATAACATTTGGATAACTAAATTATAATGCACGTTAACATTACTAGCTGGAAGAACTCTGTTGTCTGAGCCGAATTCACGCTCCTACCTATTTCTGACGCTGAACATGCTGTTCTAATTTGAAGAATATGGATATCCTCTATATTAGACGTCCATCTTAGACTTCTGGGTTCACAACGCATTTGTCGCTTTTTTGTTCAGTTTGTTGTAGTTGTCCATGGTTTACATAAGCGGGCAAATTAAAATCAGGGGGATATGAGGTGCTTGCAGTTGTGGGGGGTGACTGTGGCAAAAGCTAGAAAGAAGCCTCTGAAACATAGAGCCATGGACTTTTAAGAACTCGCAAATAAAAAGAATATTTATTCTTGCTGACCAAAAGTAGCGTTATACGTGACGGCATTTGGCGAGTTGAGTATGTATGTAAAAACAACAAAGTTGTAATTACCTTTTATTTATCCCTTAATTTAAGAACCCAGAACACACAGATCAACACACTAAACTAATTCTATTTTGTTACACTTGTAGCCCCATTCGGGCTAAACCAATATATTTATATTAAGTCAGGGAAATCATCGGTTACACAATGGAACCGAGACATAATAATCCTTCCCTACTAGAAATACAAGGTAAGTTAAGTCACTGAGTAGGCTATAAACAGGGAGTTGAATATTCTCTGCAAGATAAAATCCTGAAAAAGAGCTATCCGCAGGAGAATTTGACTTAATGACATCTTTTACTTAGTAGACCAATGTTGCAGATGTGTTATGACTTCAGCATAAATGGATTGACTCGACTTTACCGGGGAAGGATTACTCTCTTTTAACTTGTAGCGAGGCATTCCATGTTAATATTGAAACGAGAAAACGTATAATGTATTTTGTTTCTTAATTGAAGATAGAACTTTGTAGCTATAAATGGCCGTAGCATCCGTTTACCATCAGGTGGACCGTGTCCTAGATTGACCTTCCACGTATCCAGTACACTCCTTCACAAGTCCAGTGCTAAACATAAGTCTCCCCCAAGGAACCACGAAACAATGTCGGTCCTGAACCACCTGCATATATCGACATCCTGCATGTCTATCTAGGGAGAGGCCGCCCTACACTTCGCTTACTGCTACAAGGCTATCACTGCACATCTTTCTGATCGGTTGGCCGTTCTTCGAGATGTGAGACCAGCCTATTGCTACTTCATTGTACTAATCCTTATTTTACGATTGTCTTTAATCGCAAAAACATAGCTCAACGGATCAGTGTATAATTGGCAAAGTATGAACAAGCTATACAATCAAAAAACCTGCAACTGATTGAGAAGAAAATTCTAGAGTTGCATTCTTGTACCGGCAAGCTTCATGTGATTCATCCCCCCAATAGAAAACCAGCCAGAGACATGGAAGTAATATGTAATACATATCATGAATTGAGGAGGGCAAGAGCATGCTTTGTGACAAGTGCATTTGTAAATATTATAAGAAATAAGAAAAGTGGCAAACTACGTTGCTAATTTTTTAATAGCTTAGAAAAGTAGCTAAATCTTTTAATAAAATTTGAAAATCCATCAGTCTATCACTGAAAATCTAAAAACTTACCGTTATTGAAATTGTTTAAACATTTTAAATTGAAAATTTATCTCTTTCCGTTTTAAGTACGTTACAAATACGTTCCTTATATTTTTATTTTCTACTAAAATCATTTTCAGTCTTTTTCACACAAAAATGTACTATGTTACATTATAAATGAAAGTAAAAGAAATTTTAGGAATGTTTGCATTATAAAAAAAAGTTTATAAAAATTTTGATCAATACAAAATCAATTTTTATTAACTTAATTATCATACAGTCCTACTCCCGTGGTATAGTGCCAAGAACGCTGACTGCGTTTCCTCGCTGAATGACTATACTTAGCGTTTGAGCGAGAAAAGAACCAGCCCTCTTATCACCAGCAGCAACGACCAGTCGCGGGTAGAGTTCATTTAGGAACTTCACCGCACGTGGACCCCATGGACCGATAGTATCTACAGCAAATGGCACAAATATGTAGTCATCTCTCAGAGACTCATATTTCTGCCACTTACTCAGTTCAGCTACCTCTGATGCCGCCCCGGCTCTAAACGAGGTACCCCTGAGATGAGAAGCCGCCAAAGTGTCTACGCAATTAGCATCCCACACTATGGCTTTACCTCTCTCCAAGGAACCAATGTCATACCGTTGGGTCTCCTGTCATCGTCTCTAAATACTCCACAAGGCTCTAAAATAGATGGAACATTTATAGAGACAAGAGCCCTTCGGATGACATCGTTCAAAGAACCGTGCCGTGAAAATCTACCAGCACTTTTCTTACATGAAAGTCCGTGGAGTCCAAACTCGTCGACGCTGCTACCACAGGGATGGGGTTGACAAATCGCCGCTCCTAGTTTTTTTAGAATAAGGGTGACAAGCGAGGACACAGTCCACTTGATGGTAAGTGGTTGCTGTGGCCCATAGACATCTATATCTATCTTCGTTTGCGAATTTAAATGCAGATGCGTTGTCAGCCGTGAGGACTAAGATAGAATGCCTCTTTTCCATTAAAAAAGGTATCCGGTTCTCTACATTCACCATACGAAATACAGCAGCATTAAGCTGCTATTTTACGCTGGTATTCTGTGAGATCGTGGTCCTTTCCCGGTCGAGCCGACCCATTCATGGTACAACTATACTATTAATATAGCTGCAGCATGGCTCTACCACGTAAAAGCTTTCCCCATTAAGTGCCGATATTACTTGATTGAAAAGAGTGTAACCAGTAACTAGATTTAGAGAGTCGAAACAGCTAGAAAGCTAGCCTGATCTTGGTCACTATGGAAATTATGAAACAAATATTTTTGCATACTCTGTACCAACGGAATATCTCACTGTTTTTGTTGGTTAACTTCCAGTGGAACACTCTCGCCGGGACAGAGCGTTCGCCATGTCTGCCCCGCCTCCGTAGCAAAGCACAGGTCTACTTTGTTATTTAAAATTATGTTACATAAGACACTATGCACGAAAGCAAGGAAAGTAGGCAATGCAACGCTAGAAAAATTTCTCACACCAATACCACAAAATTTTGTAGGTAAAGTAGCTTGAGTCCAGGCTGTTGTATTTAAAGTTAAATTTAGAATTTTTTCTATAGCTATTTTAAGATTATTATGAATATCTTTTGAAATATATGAATATTTCCAGACTGGACTTGAGCGGAGTAAGTACGTAAATCTAGGTACAAGGAGGGAATATTTTAAAATAGTAAGAGCAATGTGGGGGTTTAAGTTATATAATTTATCAACGTGGTTTAAAAACTGTTCAAATTTTGTTTTTAAAACAGGTTTAATACTATCGAAAAACAACGGGGCACCTAGCAGGTATAGCGATTCCGTACTGACAGTTTTTATTCCTGGAGAAATATGATTGAAATTTTGAATTAACGTGTCTCTGTTTGAACTAGATAATTTATTGAAAAAATATTTCACATTTATATGCTATTTGGTTCAAGACCAATATTTTTAAAATTTCGAAAAATATGAATAAGATCAAGTGTAGCGTCGTCCAGGTACCAGACATTCAGCTTGAATTTCAAATTTGAAATAATGGGTTGTATTCCCAAACTGAAAAGTGCTGGACCTAGTGGGTCACCATGCTGAACACTGACAGTAGAATCGATAATATGGTTTTTGTAAAACAAGTAGTATTTTGACTGTAACATTGCCAAAAGTAGTGATAAATTTCGGGGGTGTTGTTAGCCACTTCTTTCAGCAGGGTTACCCTATCGATAGAGTTAAAAGCATTCCTTAGGTCAACCCTCACAAGAACATCATAGTTTGTTAAAAATGCACGCACTGAATGTATCGCCGCCTCACAACCACCTCTAGTGCCAAAGCCCAGTTGAGTAGGCTGAAATTTTGTCTTAAGGTTAGAGATTATGAACCTGCAAGCTAATTTTGAAGTTAAGCGATGAAATGTGGAACCAACGCCAATAGGACCGATACCGTTATCCTTTTTTTTGAAGGCACATATTCCCCATATAAGAATGGAATGAAATTTTTATTAAAATTACCAGAAAGCATAAAATTACATAATTTCGTAATGTCATTAAGAAGTACTCCGCTGGCGTCACCGGCAGAAGCGCTTAAAAGATCTTTAAGATGTTGAGGCGTAATACCGTCAATGCCGCCAGCAGAACCATTCGAAATGACATAATTGCTTCTAAAATCTTTTTCAGAAATTTGTAAAGGTTGCAGAGAATTCAAAGAAAGAAAGAAATTTTGAAAAGATGTTTTTTTAGTTGAGACGTAATTGATTTATTTATTGTTTTATCAAAATGGAAATAGGAATACGCGAATGTAAATAATTTTTGCCAAATGTTTTCACTATTATTGAAACAATTTCAAATAGTGCATGACAATGCTTTAGCAAGCTGCATCCTTGCACCTCTAGGCATTCTTTTAACCACTAGTAGTAGTAGTAGATATCTGTGCCTTAATCGTTTGGCCAGATTTTAGAAAGCTGTAGTGAACGACACCGGCGCTAGTCCACCAAACACTCAGAAGTATCTTTTTCTGAGTCAATTTTCGTTTAGGGCAGGATTTGGCTGGGTCCCCAGGGTTCAGCCATTGCGACGAGCGCTTCCGATTATCGTACAGTATCGACTTTTCATCATAAGTAATAATTCGATTTAAAATAACTTCATTATTGTATCGGTTGAGCAAAGTAACACAGCAGTCGACGCGTGTTTGCAAGTTCGATTCACTCAATTCATGAGGTACCCATAGTTCAAGTTTTTTACTTTCCCGATTTGCTTCAAGTAGATTAATACAGTTTTGTCACTTACCCCGAAGCCTGCAGCTATCTCTGAAGTGCTTCGTAATGGATCCGCTTTCACAATAGCCTTTAATTCTTCATTTTCCAGTTTGGTCTCCGGCCGTCCACGGGTTTGGTTCTGAAGGTCGAAATTTCCAGAACGAAAACGTTGAAACCAAATACGTACCGTGCTTTCTTTTGCAACACCAGCGCCGTACACATCATTAATCCTTCGAGCTGTTTCTGCAGCACTGGTGCCACGGTAGAACTCGTACTCGTAAATATACCGATATTTCATGTTTTCCATTGTGCGGTAATAAGCGACGCCAAAGAAAAAAATAATGAGGAAAAAACAAATGAATGACTATTTTCAAAACTCAAATGTACCAGATAAATGAATTTATAAATTTGAATTTGTAATTTTTAACCAAAGAGGAGATATTTCACATCAAAGTGGTCAGTACGACAAAACGCTAATTTTATATACAGGCTGGTCCAAACAGTGAGGTTATAATTTTTTTTTGATTCCTCACACCTAGGGGTATCCGAAAATGCCCTATGTATGTTCCGCGATTTTTTGTAGTTTCCGAGTTATGATTTTTTTTATCCTTTTTTTGAAAATGTTCACCCTAAACAGCCTAACATTAAAAAAAATGTAATTGTGAGATTTTTCCAAGTTTTTTGTTTGTAGCATGATCCTTATGAGTTGCCCTATTATGCATAAAATAATTAGCTTCTAATATTCACCGAAGATACAATAATTTTAATCGAAACTTAAAAATTTCTTTCAGGAGAGTGGGGCTTCAATTTTCAACATTAAATGAAAATAGTAATAAATGATTTCATACTTTCTAATTAATTTTAAAAACTTGGCAGTACCTTCTCTACCTGGCGGTATCTTTCATAATAACATAAAAATGACACTTAATAGGCCAGTTTTTCTGTTACAGACCTCTGAAGTTACTCAGGCAGGAAACTACCTGAATAGTTAATTTGATTTAAAAATCTTTTATCATTTCTAGGGCTAAACTAAGATAGTAAATGCTTCAGGTTAGCAAAGAAAACTACTTATTGTTAAAACGTGACATTTATTAAGGTATCATTTTACTACAAACTACATGTTTTTTTTATTTCACTCAAACTAAATGATAGCACATTCAGTCACAACACACAAAGGAATTTTAAACAAAGGCTCAGGTAAACATTCCTGCTTTGCGCTCCATTTTGTTACCAGGCTGCACCTCGCGCCCGCGCCACACCGACCGCGTCCCTTTTTCACCTCGCTCGGTCCCGCCAGTCGTTCACTGCTTTCCTGCGTGCAACCACTACTCACGTTTACGTTTATTTGGATCTCTTATTTTACTACCTTCGCTTTGTTTCCCGGATTCTTGATTTGCCTTACGATAGACCTGTGCTTGTTTTATGGACCTTGAGTTGCTTAGTGATTTGGATTACTTTCAGCAATGAGTTATTATCTCAGTCAATACCCAGAGATGCACTATTTCACGGCGTTGCCCATGAAACGGCGCATTAGCGGCACGGCTTTATCGAGAGCAACTGAGCGGCGAGGAGAAGTGTTAGAGCATTACCCGAGCTACAGGGTTTTTAATAACACCCACGAAACCCTGATGGCTGGACGCGTTCCTGGGCGTAATCAACGTCGCGAGGGACTACCCAGAGTGGATCCAGAAAGAAGAGATGTAATCATTGAAGAAGTAGAAAGAGACCCTTCTACTAGTTCACGAGCGATTACGAGAAAGACTGGAATCCCAAGGACTTCAGTTTTAAGAAAACTGAAATCAGGTGAGTGCATTTTATTATTTTGTAGACCTCTTTATTCAAAATCCCAACACATTGCTGCACTGCCATTTCAAATCACACTCATTTAATTTACTGTGAATTGTCGATGTCTAATGTGTTGTGTGTGCGTGTAAAAGAGAGAGATGTAGAGGACCCTTAAACAAGCGCTCGTAATTCAAAAATAGGCGCTAGGACGCAACTCTAGCGAATCCCAACTTTTAGTTTCACGTTCACGTGCTCTATCGGTACGTACCTCTAGTATTGCGTACAATGACAACCTACAATAAAAATACTAATAATTTTTTTCCAGAGGGATAACACGCGTTTCATATTCAGCGTGTTCAACAACTTAACGACGCAGACTATCCAAGGCGTATTGCTGTCTGCCAAATAATGCTGGAAAGATCTGCGGAAGAACCGGATTTTTTTAACAAGATACTCTGGACGGATGAATCCCGGTTTGAAAGGACTGGCGTCTTTAACATTCACAATTATCATAGCTGGGCCATTGAAAACCCAAAAAAAGCAAGGCAGTCAAATTCTCAGAACAGATTTAGTATCAACATGTGGTCAGAAGTCATAAATGGAGAAATGGTTGGGGCCCTTTGAATTGTCGGCTAGGTTGAACGGGTTCTACAAAATAACCTAAATGGTTTATTGTTTGAAGTTAATTTACAAACGAGGAGGGATATGATATTTCAAAATGACGGTGCTCCTTGCTATTTTGAAAGACAAGTGAGGGAGCACCTCAACAGAACTTTCCCAGGAAGGTGGATTGGGCGTGCAGGGCCAATCGAATGGCCTGCACGCTCACCAGATTTAAACCCTATAGATTTTTTTATTTGGGGATTCTACAAAGAGATGGTGTATGCTAGAGAAAATAATTCGGAAAATGAATTAAGGGGAAAATTGAGACAGTGCGCAGAAAAAATCAAAGAAAATACGAATTTTTTTCGAAGACTAAAAGCAAATTTTTTAAGACGATGTAGACTGTGTATTGAAGTTAATGGCCGCCATTTCGAAAATTTACTTTAAATAAATTTATCTTAAATTATTTACTAGTTTTAGTATGAATCTTTAAATCATTTGTCAGTTCCGGCAAACATCTTGAACAATAAGCGTAGTGGGGAAGGTTTGCGCACATTTTTGTATGTAAAACCGACTCTGCGCAGTCAAGGTCAATGTTCAAGAAGTTTGCCGGCAATTTTGTTGTCAATAAATTTTAAACAATAAGTAAAGACACTGATGTTATTTTTGCTAACCTTAAGCATTTACTATCTTAGTTTAGCCCTAGAAATGATAAGAAGATTTTTAAATCAAATTAACTATTCAGGTAGTTTCCTGCCTGAGTAACTTCAGAAGTCTGTAACAGAAAAACTGGCCTATTAAGTGTCATTTTTTTTAATGTTATTATGAAAGAGTAAGGTACTGCCAAGTTTTTAAAATTAATTAGAAAGTATGAAATCATTTATTACTATTTTTCATTTAATGTTGAAAATTCAAGCCCCACTCTCCTGACAGATTTTTTTAAAGTTTCGATTAAAATTATTGTATTTTGGTGAATGTTAGGAAGCTAATTATTTTATGCATAATAGGGCAAATCATATGGATCATGCTACAAACAAAAAAACTTGGAAAAAATCTCACAATTACATTTTTTTTTAATTTTAGGCTGTTTAGGGTGAACATTTTCAAAAAAAGGATTAAAAAATCATAACTCGAAAACTACAAAAAATCGGGGAACATACATAGGGTATTTTCGGATACCTCTAGGTGTGAGGAATCAAAAAAAAATTTTATAACCTCACTGTTTGGACCAACCTGTATAAGGACCTAATAGAATAGAGTGGAATAGAATAATTTTTAATTGGATATAGATTATTACATAATACTTATTGAAAGTCATTTTATTATTTACCGCTGGTTTGGAAAATACCTCTGTCCTGGGAAGAACCAGCAAGAAACCCAGCGGGACTTTTTTTTAAACATATTTCACTTAACAATTTTTTTTGTACAAATTTTAAATGAGTTTTAATAGAACCAGCATGGTGGCGATCACCTCATACCCAGGGTTTTTTTCACTTATGTATTCTTTGATATCATAATAACCCTTTTTGTACAATATTTTTTTAATAAAACTTATTTATTTACAAATTTTGTACATTTTCTGGGATTTTGTTGTAAAAGCGTATACATTACCCCATAAATGAATTACTAATTCTGTGGAGTCTAGTAACTGGTATTACAAGCTTATGTTTGTTCCTAGTGTTTAAAGTATGAACATCTTTATTGTTATCAAAGCTATTTATATTTTAATGTACATACATTACATTTTCATAAATATATGGCGATGCCAATGTTAATATGTTTATTTCTTTAAATTTTTCTCTAAGGGACTCATTACAATTTAAGTTATAAATCGCCCGTACGGCTCTCTTTTGCAATCAAATATAGCTTCGATGTCAGTCGCATTACCCCATCGCAAAATTCCATACGACATAACGCTATGAAAGTAACTAAAATAAACTAATCTAGCTGTCTCGACATTGGTGAGACTTCTAATCTTTCTTACATCATATGCTGCTGAACTAAGCCTGCTTGCTAATTTATATATTAGGGGGCCCCATTGAAGCTTCGCGTCAATAGTAATACCAAGAAAAACTGTGGTATCCACCAGACTCAACTCCTCCCAATTTAAGAGCACATTGGTATTTCAATGCTTAACATTAGGTATTGTAAATTTAATACATTTTGTCTCATTGCCCATTAAGAACAAATTGTTGGCGTTATAACAATGTACTAATTTCTATAGAGCATTACTTACATTGTAAAAATTAATTGACTCTCGTTTGAGTTTGAAAATTAAAGAGGTATCATCAGCAAATAATACTATATCGTGATTGTCCGCTACAAGATAAGGTAAGTCATCAATATACACTAAGAACAGGAATGTGCCAAGAATCGAGCCCTGAGGAACGCCCATTGATACTACTGATCCGGAGGAACCTTTACCATTGATAACGACTTTTTGAGTTGTGTTATTTAAATATGAAATAATAAGTCTAAGCGCAATATTTTTGACACCGTAATGTTGTAATGTTGTATAACCGATCAGTTGCTCTAGAAAAGCAAGCATATTTTACTAGACTTGTCAACAATAATAAGGCAAATTCTTCCCAGATGTGGTGTCATATAAAACGAATAATTTCACCTGGCGTTATAATATGTTCTATACCGGATCATCTTCTTAATCTTGATTCACTAAATAATCACTTTATAAACAGTATATCATGTGCACCTCCCGCCAAAAGTGTTCTTCAAGAAATTTAATCACTTGACCACTCTCAAATGAAATTTCGATTCGTAGACGCAAATGAAATTTTAGTGAAAAGTATAATTACTTCTACAGCTACTAATACGACCGGAACTGATGGCATCCCCATTTTGATGTTAAAACTTACGCTTCCATATTCCTTATCAACGATAGTGGCGATAGTCAATAAATCTATATTGGAAGGAGTATTTCCAGAATCTTGGAAATGTGCCATCGTTACTCCCATTCCAAAAAAATAAACGGTAGATAACCTTTCTGATATAAGACCAATAAGCATTCTCCCTGAACTATCGAAAATAGTTGAAAGATGCGTTAATTCTCAAATTCAACCATATCTAGAACGTAATCAAGTATTATCTGTGATTCAATCTGGTTTCCGAAAAAATCACAGTACAGTATCAGCTCTCTTAAATATTAATGATGATATTCTTGCTGCGTCTAATGAGGGTAAAGGAACAATTATGGTCTTGATAGATTTCAGCCGCGCCTTCGATTGCGTTAATATATCTCTCCTATTGGCAAAATTAAAATACTATGGTTTCACAGATTTGGCCTGCACCTGGCTTCAATCTTACTTCCGTAGTCGTTGCCAAAAAGTACAGTGTTTGTATAGTCAAGGACTACTAAGGGTCTCAAACACGCTACCACTTAATAAAGATGTTATCCAGGGTTCAATACTTGGTCCCACATTATTCGCAATATACAGTGCCAACGTTACAAAAGCAATAACTCACTCGAAAATTCACTTATATGCAGATGACACCCAAGTATATGTTCACACAATGCCAATCGATGAGGAGGTTGCTGTTGCTATTTCCAAGTTAAACAAAGATCTAGATTCTATTGCAGAGTGGTCTTTGAGACATGGTCTGTCACTCAACCCCTCAAACAGTGTTACCATTATACTTAGAACAAAGCACCAGGTAAAAATGATTAATGAACGGAAACCTGCTGTTAAGATTAGGATTTACAAATATAGTCTAATGTCACGTTTTAGATTAAGATTTTCTAAAACGTGACATTAGACTGCTGATTTGTAACGTTAAGTAATATGTCACCTTCATTATTGTAATATTGTTTATGATCATTGCTTATTTTTAAAAAAAAACTGCGAAGAATGTACAGAGAGTGCAGAACGCATGTATGCGTTTTTGTTTTAATATACCGAAAAGGCATAGGATTTCACCTTATTTAGTCAGTAATGGCATTTTAAATATGTCCAATAGTACCGAGTTAAAATATGCTTGCTTTCTGCATACACTGTATGACGAAGCGTCTCCAAGATATTTGTACAATAAGATAGCTGTTGAAAAAAAGTTTGCTCTCGGTCAGAGAAAAATTTTGGCTTCCACTACCCAGGATTAGACTCGCTGGAGCCAGGGGGTGTTTTAAATTCGCCGCTGCTAAAATCTGGAACGATTTGCCACCACCAGTCCGGTCTATCTATCACCATCACTATCACCTTAAGGCAAAGATGCCGCAAGTGATTGATTCAACAGCAGTCCCTGGCTCTGTGTGGCTCTGATACCCCTTCAAATTAGTGAACATTTTTGTATTTTTTATTTCGTATTTTAGTAATTATTATTTATTTATTGTTTAAATTTTTATTTATTTATTGTTGATACGTGTGTTTCATCACTTGCTTAAGACCCTGTATGGATACTATGTAAAGGCTGTGGTGGAATAGCAGGAGTAATGGGTTTCCCGTTTCAACTAAGTCACAGATCGTTTTGTCACAATTAATTATTAAGGTGCTATTTAAATTTTAACATTGTATAGTTTTGTGGCAAATAAATACTTTTTATTATTTATTATTATTAATATATAATTTTAACTGTCAAAAGCTACATATATTTAACTTATTTTATTTTGTTATTTATAGGCCAATTTTGGCTAAAAAATTACAACAAAAAGAGGCAGGCAGCACATTTAGCAGCAGGCTCCACTTCTAGAAGGAAACAAATAAAAGTAGTAACAGTTTTTACAGCAACAAAAAACACAACACATATCACACCAGTTTGCGCGTGGTAGAGTCATGCTGCAGCTATATTATGGTTTAAGCATGAATAGGTCGGCTCGACCAGCGATATCAGCGTAAAAAAGCAGCTTAATATTGCTTTGTTACGTTTGGTGAGGGGAGAGAACCAGATACCCTTTTTACTGGATACACGGAATTCCATCTTAGTCCTTAGGAGTGACAAAGCATCTGCATTATGATTATTCTTTGGCGAATAGAAACATGTACACAGACTGCAAACATTTAGCAGTGTTTGTGCTCCACGTCGGCAATATGTTCTTTTACGCGCATTTTATACTTTGTAACAGAGAAGTCATTTGTAATTTTGTACACTATTTCATCTTTTGACCGAAGGCATACTTTTGACAGTGGCCGTTCAACTCGATCACTATAACCCAGACGTCAGAAGCGAAGTTTGTTGTCATGCAAAACTTGCTTGACGTGCTTGATTACTTTGCAATTTTTTATGTTTTATATTAAACCAGTATTTGACTACAATCCCACCTGATAGTCAGCGGCGATGAAGCGTAGTCAACGTCATTCACTCTTGCTTTGTAGACAGATAATTGGCATCGGATTAAAGTACAGACGCCGACAAATTATTCCACTTCCATGGTGTACTCATTACAAAAGACATAACTTTTTTGGTTTGAATGCCTCGAATTTCAACAAGGGATGGAGATCCACCTACCATCTTAAGGTCCGATGGTAAAAAGAGGAGAAAGGAATTATAATATCATAATTCCTGCGGATAATTTTCCTCTATTTATCCTTTAGATCACCGAGATTCGGAACCTCTGCGGGTGACTCGAAGCTAAGAAGTTTAGTTCCAACTAAATTGGATTCACCCATTAAACCGTTTAGGATGCCACTCCACTCCTCTATCTGGCAATTTGTGTAACACCACATTAGCTAACAGTGCACGATCATGCAGAGATTTACCGCTTATATGTTTGATAGTGCGTGTTTTTTTTATGGGATAAGGGTAACAAACGAGCACACAGTCCACCTGATGGTAAGTGGTTGCTGCGGCCCATAGACAACTACATCCATCCTCGATTACGAATCAAAATGCAGATGCATTGTCATCCGTGAGGACTAAGATGGAATGCCTCGTTTCCAGTAAAAAGGGTCTCCGGTTCTCTACACTCACTATACGAAACACAGCAGCGTTAAGCTGCTATTTTACGTTGGTATTCTGTGAGAGCGTGGTCCTTCCCCGGTCGAGCCGACCCATTCTTGCTACAACTATACTACTTATATAGCTGCAGCATGGTTCTACCACGTAACGTTTTTCTATAGACAGAAAGTGTTATATCAATGTTTTGTTATATAATATACATTTTAATCGTAAATGTGTTCATAAGATACATTGCAATTTTACGTAAAACACAACGTTATACAGAAAAAATTTGCGACCTAGTTTTTCTTTCAAGCTTAAATCTTCGAATTTCAAAAAATACTTCGTTACATTTTTGAACAAAACACATTCAAATATTCAACTCAAGCAGTATTCAGGATTGTGGTTTTACTCACGGAATGAATTGAAACGCTGCAGTGTAAAGATGAGTACAAAAATTTGTGTGTAAGAGATTCAAATAATTTACGAACGGTACTTTAGTATTCAACTTTTTCTTTCATAGCGGTAAATGTTCCTTTAATTGTGTTGTATTTTTTTTTTTGGTAAAAATGATGATAGCAGTGTTTTCTCAACAGATGATTTCTTCTTTTTTTTTAAAAACTGTAAGGAATATCTAGTAACGGGTTACACATGATTTTATTCTGTATTTATGAGGCGTTCTACATAAATAAATTGCACACGGAACAATTATTAATTTGTAAGTCATACAAACACTTGTTCTGTGCGGGATTCGTATCTGCGGCTCCTCAGCACCACAGCGAAACGCTTAGGTGGTACGCTGCCGAGGCGTCAATTTAAACTATGCCCAGAAATTCCAAAAGTTGAGCCTTGTATCGCTGATTGCGATTCTAAGGTGAGGCTGGAAGTTCGGGACCAGCAACAGGTCAGTTAGATTTTTTATCATATTACAATATGTTTATTTTATTTGCCTCAATTGCATTCATTAGGCCTTTTTTGGATTCTGTTATAGGACACTTCAACTATACTATTAGCTAGCATGTCATCATTAATTAGTTCGTGAGGCGTAGCTCCAATAAAAGGATAGGTTTTATCAATGAACAATATGAACAATCCACAAGGCTCTATACTAAGGTTCTTTTACTGCTGTATCTGCTACAGGGCCTGCTCAATATTATGGGCAATTGACACCACATGAGATAGATTTTCACTACACATCTGTACTGCATCAACTAAAATCAAGCATTTTGCATAGCGCCTGCAACATCAAATCTTTAAATATCGGTTGGTATTTTCTATACACAGTGTGACTAATAGTGTTATCAGGATTTCGGATGACTAAAACATCTAGGAAAGCTAAAGAATTGTTTGCCTCTAACTCCAAT
>JAGSMP010002231.1:0-97615 GCA_029286625.1 Parnassius orleans
GGTATTTTCTATACACAGTGTGACTAATAGTGTTATCAGGATTTCGGATGACTAAAACATCTAGGAAAGCTAAAGAATTGTTTGCCTCTAACTCCAATGTGAATTGTATTTTAGAGTTTATGGAATTAAGGTGGTTTAAAATGGAGTTACTTTGTCAGATGGTAAAATTGTGAAAGTGTCGTCTACGTACCGCTTGTAAAATCTTGGATATACAGGAGCAGTAAGAAGGGCTTTCTCCTCAAAGTCCTCCATGAATATGTCGGCGACTATGGGAGATACAGGTGAGCCCATTGTTACACCATCTACTTGCTTGTAGAACTCCTCCTTCCACAATAAATAGCCAAATGTAAGGCAATGTTTGAGTAATACTGCATATTCTGTAGGCATGTTGTATTCTTCTAGCTTCCTGGTTACAATTGAGATGCAGTCTTCAATAGGTAAGCACGTAAATAGTGACTGAACATCAAAACTGACCATAGTTTCATTGTCAGCGAGATGTAGGTTTTTTATCTCACTAACAAATTGGTACGAATCCTTCATGTGTGCTCTGGTTTGTCCTCTCAGCGGTGACAGAACTTTTGCCAAGTGTTGAGCCAATTTATAAGTTGGTGAGTCGATCTGGCTCACTATAGAACAGTGGAGCGTTTGGTTTGTGTATTTTCGGTAACCATACAACCTCGGTGGTTTGGTACATGGTGGTATTATCAATTTACGTCGAGATATAATTTTTCAGAGTAATTCTTTAACAGATCGCTTATTGTTTTAAGCACATTGGTTGTAGTGTCTGTTTTGACCTTTTTGTACGTACTTTCGTCCGATAAAAGTTGTTGTATTTTAAAATTATAATCTGACGTATCCATTACTACCGTAGCATTTCCTTTATCTGCACGGAGAATAGTGAACCCTGGTGTTGCGTAAGTTGTACAACGCTTTAATCTCGTCTTTGGGGAGATTTAGTTTCGGCACTGAACTTCGACGTAACAACGACGAAATGTCTTGACGTATGGCCTCTAAATCTTCCTTTCCCATATTGTTTTTAAACAGACAATCCTCAACGTTAAAGATAATTTCCTCATTGGAAGACAACAAACTTCGGGTCCCGCGCCTACGTCACAGTGACCGAGTGAAGCCGGCCACAGTCGAGCGTGTGCCTGCTGTACTACCCTATGTCAGAGGAGTCACAGACAAGATTGGCTACATTTTGAAGAGCTTCTATTAAAACATACTTCAAGCCGCCGAAGAAGATTAGTCAATTTTTACCATCCGTCAAGTGTAATATCCCTCTACAAGATGCAGGAGTGTACAAGCTTGATTGTGAATGTGGTCTCTCTTACATAGGACAAACAAAAAGATCCATTAAAACCCGCGTGAAAGAACATATAGCTGACGTGAGGCACCGACGCTCTGGGAAGTCTGCAGTCTGTGGACATGTTCAAGATCGTCCCCGCCATTACATCAGATTTGATAGACCACAAATCCTCGCAAAAGAACACCGATTCCTACCAATCGAAAGCTATTGAAATTAAAAAAAACATCCTAATTTCAATAGAGAAGATGGATGGGTGCTGCCATCTGCTTGGGATCCTATAATTAACAAAATTAAATCCAAACCCAAGCATACCACTGCAAGACTTCAAGATACTGTAAGCTCATTCTGCGTAGATCGAACCAAAAAATTAATATAAAAAAACTGAAGGTAGCCGGGCTAACTATGACATCGGGACGTCAAACATCTCAGTCCCCCCCGTGACCATGGGTTGCTGTAAAGCACCCGAAACGTCGGGAATCAAAAATAGTAAAATTAAACGCAATAAAATCCGTAAAAATAGTTTTATTCAATATTTTTTATTTTCTAGTTTTCTGTAAGAAATTGAACATTATCATAATTTTTTAACTTTTTAACATGAAAATAATTAAATTTGTTTAATAAGCATTTAGTCAGATTGTGTTTACCAATCGTCCAGAAAATTCAAATAGTTATGAGCCGGTGATATAATAATATTCAACGAATGACCATTATAGAAATCATACAAAAAAAAAAATTTTGTCAGTTATAAGCTTTGATTTGAATTTGTCTGGGCGAGATCTACTTGTCCGTCTACTCTTGTCTACATTTTCCGACACGTATAATTTTATTACCTGTACTTCGAAGATTAAATCATGTAGGTCATTGCACTGATTCTAGTGTATGTGTTTTTTACGTGGTAGAGCCATGCTGCAGCTATATTGTGGGCACGAATGGATCAGCGCGACCGGGGTAAGAACACGCTCTCACAGAGTACCAGCGTAAAATAGAAGCTTAATGCTGCTGTGTTTCGTATGGTGAATGTAGATGTCTTTGGGCCACAGTATTTACTTACCATCAGGATGACTGTGTGCTCGTTTGTCACCCTTATTATATGTATAAAAAAATGTGTTTTGCCCTTAGTTATTTTTACCGCTATTTCAGATTTGCTATATTAGTGTTTAATTGTTTTTGCTTCTGAGTAATATTATCGACAGGAATAATAATGTTTAATGCTCGATTTTTGATCGATTATTCGTCTTTTATTATGGAATTATCATCATCTGGTTGCTTGCATTTATTACGTTTTGTAATTTGGGATATATCTGGATCACTTTCTATTTACATCTTTGATAAGTTTGGTTCAGATCCACTTAGTTAGAAAGTAGTGCCACATCCAGCCGATCCTGAATGTTATAAAGCCATAATTTGTTGCTTTATAACATTCAGGATCGTTAATATGACTTTTCGGTATCGCGTAGAAATAGCACAATAACTAATTCTTAGTTTCTTATATCATTACTATGTTAGCATTAAGGTAAGATAACTTAATTTCGATAAAATATAATAATAATACCCACATTATACAAGACTCACTCTTCACTTATGGACTCAAATCAGGTGATGTCGCGCACTCAAAATGGATGTCAGGGCAGTGATAGTAGAATCAAGGAACCACTCCTCATTGAAGCGGCCGATGGAAAAAGCCTGGACATGAGCCTTTCGAAGATACGGTCGCCTCCCTCCACTGGCTGCGGTTCGGTGATCTCTCTGGGGAAAGGGTTTGTCTGTGCGATAAAGGATCAGGGTATTAAGACCAACAACTATCGGAGATACATCCTAATGGATGGCACCGTCGACATCTGTCCAGCTTGTCACCATCCCGGTGAGTCACTTAGGCATGTCATATTAACTCTGAGTACTTGCAAAGATACAATCTAGTAGCCCAGATTCTACACCAGGAGCTCGCTCTGAAATACGGCCTCGTGGATCGGAAACTGCTTTATTATAAGTACTCGCCGGAAGCCGTGCTCGAAAATGACCGCGCCAGACTCTACTGGGATCCTGAGCATTATAACTGCATTTAAAAAAATCAACCTAGTAGTAAATGTCTTTATTCCATTATGATTTCCGAAAATGCAAGCTTAATATGATCGTTAGATATATACGTATAGATTTATTCTCGATTAAGAATCAAAAGCAGATGCGTTGTTACCCTGAGGACTAATATGGATTTTTTTTATAGAGGGGCAAACGAGCATACGGCTCACCTGATGGTAGTGACTACCGCCGCCCATGAACAACTGCAACACCAGAGGAATTGCAGGTGCGTCGACGGCCTTTTAGAAAGGAGTAAGCTCTTTTCTTGAAGGTCCCTAAGTCGTATCGGTCCGCAAAAATCGCCGGTGGTAAGATATTCCACAGAAAGATCGTACGCGGAAGACAACTCCTAGTAAAGCGTACAATGGTGGACCGCCAAGCATCCAGATGGTGTTGATGGTATCAGGAAAATGCAAAGGGATGCAACATCTCTTCGCAGCGCCAGTGAATCGAGCCGATCGGAAAGGACTCGGTCGTTGACGATTCGAGCCGCTCTGCACTGGATGCGGTCAAGTGAAAGGAGCTCGCACTGGGGAGCCCCAGCCCAGAGATGGGAACAGTATTCCATGTGAGGCTGAACCTGCGCCTTGTAAAGTTGTGCCGGCATGAAATACTGTCCCGCTCTGCAGAGCACGCCAAGCTTTTTAGAGGCCAATTTGGCCTTCTCTTCCAAGTGACCACGAAACTGCACGTCACTCGATATGTCGACGCCAAGGATTCCGATACTGGCTGAGGCAACAAGGGGAGTGCCTAGAAACTGAGGTGATACGACAAAGGGGTTCTTTTTAGCGGTAAACACGCAAACTTGTGTCTTCTGAGGATTAAACTGGACTAGATTTAGTCGCCCCCAATCCGAGACTTTGTTCAGCAAAGGCCCAACTTCAGACACAAGTTTTGTTCCGGTACTCGGCGACGTTTTCCTGAGAAATATTGGCTCGGCTGGTGTATAGAGCATTACTAGTGCTGTCATCCGCATAACAATGAATGTTACCAGTTTGCAACATATCATTGATATGCAGAAGAAACATCGTTGATGATAACACGCAGCCTTGTGGAACACCAGCGTTAATGGGCTTGTAATCGGAGCATGCACCGTCTTCACGACCTTGATGTCCGATCAGCCAGAAAACTGGTGATCCAATTGCACAATTTGGTGATCCAATTGCACAATTTCTCGGAAGCCCATGGAAAGGAATGGAGGTCAGGCACTCCATGGTGTTTTATAAACAACATAATAAAACATTTCTGTCAGTTTCCACCTGTGAATGATTGCAGGCAACTTGTAGGTGGGTGAGACAAACATGATCGAAAAATGCATATACTAAACGTCAGTGACACAAACCCTTGATGATGAATTATTATTATTATCTTATAACTACCTTTTGGCTATGTCTGCTGTTGTATTGGTTGGTGGAGCATATGTCGACCTCATGGTGGTAGCTGTAGGAGGAGACTCAGCTGCGGCCGAAACCCGCTCAACGTGGGACCCCATCCCTTGAGGTGAGCAGTAGAACGAATCGATGTTTGTGCTACGCACCACCAAGAGGCCAAGTCCACTGGTTCGCCAGTTATTTTGCTGAACTTGGTCCAGTTCCCAACTTGACGTCCATCTTCGGAGGGCGTTGGTTCGTTAGCGCTCACCGCGCACAGCGTTGGCCTGTGTTGACCGAGACGCAGTCCTCCAGCTGATACTTTTACCTGTCCTACCCGGTACAAATTAGAACACTTTGTGCCCCGGGCTGAGTTTGCGTATACTTCAGAGAGGATATCTGTTTCGACGCCTCGGCAGTCTTGAAGGTACGGACCTGTCCATCCTTTGGCTTGAGAGACGACCATCCCCGCGTCTACGGGTGCCTGTATAGGTCCATAGCGGTAATGCCGACACAGAGCGACCGGACCATGTCCAACTGGCTACAGATTTCTTGCCAACAGATCATGACACTTGGCGATTTTAACGCCCACCACGCCGAATAGCTCGGTTCACGTTTACCCGATCATGCGGGGAGATCTGTTTATGACTTTGCTTGTCATATGGTCTGACACAAGTGGTTATCACCACGCGGATTCCAGACGTGGAGGATCTACACACCTCCCTGTTGGACCTTCTGCTGACCTCTCATCTGGCGGATATCAGGTTTCCGTCGATGCCCTCTCGGCTCTTCGCACCATTTTCTGATCCGGAGTGTGGTGCCACTGCCTCGCGGTTGCGTTCTGCAAGCTGCCGCCGTGTTTGGCATTACAGGTCGGCGGATTGGGACGGAATGCGGTCTTGCATTCTATCCATGGGGGGGTTTGCTTCGCCGATGATCCCAGCGCTGTTGCTGACTCTGTCACTGATGGTGCTACAGAATGTAACTATTTTCCATCATCTGTGGTACCCATCGGAGGCAGATCTCAGCCTGGTTTGGTCGCTCCTGTAAGACTGCATTACGCAGTAAGCAGGAGTGCTATCAGGCCTGGGCTGAGGCTTCGGCGGCTCGGGATGTAAACACCAGCATGCTTAAAGAAGTATAACTCGCCTCCAGGTCCTCTAAAAGAGTTATGGCCAAGGCAAAGTATGAGCACATTGGCAGAATTGGCAAGAGAAATTATTTATTTATTTTATAAAATCCAATGTAACACCCAGTTAAGGGTA
Source organism: Parnassius orleans (assembly GCA_029286625.1). Lineage (NCBI taxonomy): Eukaryota > Metazoa > Arthropoda > Insecta > Lepidoptera > Papilionidae > Parnassius > Parnassius orleans. The sequence goes on from JAGSMP010002231.1 coordinate 6,021, forward strand.
CATAGGGCGGACTTAACCATATGGTATTCTCTGCAGTTAACCCTATGCCAAAGACAATTGTAGCAGGTGCGAAACATAATATATAAATAAAGTGTATATATATTAAAATATAATATACACAGTAAATACATACACAATATATATTTAAATAGAATAAAATAGAATAGAATAATTTTTATTCAATATAGATTACATGTAATTTTATTGAAAGTCACTTTACCACTGGTTCTGAAAAAACCTCTGTCCTGGGAAGAACCAGCAAGAAACCTAGGACTTTTTAAAAGTAAATTTTACATTAATGGTTGTACAAACTATTTAAGTACAAAATTTATTTTAGAAACTGCTTGTAGTACCACCTTCATTCCTAGGGGTTATTATTAATTATATATTCATTTATACTATAATAACCCTTTTATACAGTTTCAGCTTAACAAAACATTTAAACTTGGTAATAGAGAGAGCCTGTACTTCCGGGACCTTGTTGTAATAGCGTATACATTGCCCCAAGAATGAATTACTGACTCTGTGGAGTCGAGAAACTGGTATCACTAGCTTGTGCTTGTTCCTAGTGTTTACAGAATGTATATCACTTTTTACTAAAACTACCTTTTGTGAACATACATTAAATTTTCGTAAATATACTGAGAGGCCAAAGTTAATATATTTATTTCTTTAAATTTATCTCTAAGAGACTCTCTCGGTTTTAGGTTGTAATAGCTCTAATCCCTCTTCTGTAAAACAAAAATCGTTCGGCATTCAGTACCGCGAATGAAAATATTCCAAATTTTTATTTTTCTTTATTCGATAGTATTCAATCAAATACACGATTTTGTATTTAAAATATGACCAAAAAGCTGTCCAAAATAGAAAAATGCGATGAAAGTATCACCGCGAATATAACTACCTTCTCTCGCTTCCGCATTACCGCGAATTCGCCAGTGCCGCCATAGTAAATGAAGGAGTGTTGCGCCACGTTTGAAGGTAAGTTTAAAATGCTGAATAAATACTTTTGATTGAAACTATATTAACCAGAAAGATTAAAGTATGTACATTGTCATGAAGCAAAAAATTTTCAACCATATTCCAATTATAATTCCATAAACTTTACTTTAATATTTGATGTCACAATCGCGGATTTGATTTGATCGTTTTATCCGTAACTGTAACGTTCGCAGTTTTCACATAAGTATATTCATAATTCGAGTATTTATTTTGAGTATGTATTTTGTTTATTGTTAATTTTGGTAAATTGAAGGCTGTAGTTTGCCAGGTTGTTAATCATAAATTTCCTACAAATTTTATAAAAGTCAATGTGTTACCGCTCACTAGAGAATAACAAGATGGTTAAGCAACTATTTAACGATTTCTTTCCATACCAATTTCATCGTCGCATTATTATTCGTATTTAATTAAAAGGCATTTTTGTTGTAGAATCATGGCAGATACATAGGATTTTCTTCTTCAGACGAAGAATTAATGAAGGAAATGGATTTAGCAAGCCCTTGTTAGATAGGCTCGTGCTAAAACTCGAACCCATAAATTATTATCTTTGTTGAAACCTGTATCACCTGTTGCTATATCAAGACCGTTAAAAATGGAACCCGTGGTCAATGAACTTAATAATAATGTACCTGACTATTATTTGCGTCATTTTCTGAAAAGAAAATATACCAGATTCATTAAACCTTGAAAACTTAGTCTCAGGTTCTTCAATCTTCTAAAACCATACCTTGAAAGTAGAGAGAACTTAATAATATTGATCATAATATAACAAATCTGCCCGATTCACGATCTGAACATGTAGAAATCAATTATACCGACTGCGTTCCAGTTTCCTTACTATCCGATTTTAAAGATTGCCTTAATCCACGACAGGATGGTAGTGATAATAATACCAACCAGATTAATGAGAGATCATTACCAAAACGTACTATTGAAAAGATAAAACGGATGAAGGAAAATATACTGGATTCAGAAAGGACGGAAATAAATGGTTTCAAGACATTGCAAGAGAAGAAAGAGTAATGAAAATGCGCTTTTCTTAATGTGTATTTGAAAGGAGGTTTAAAATGCAAAGAAATTTCAGAGGATGATAGAAAGAGATTTTCAAACTATTTTGGAATATGAATTGGAGTGAAAAGAGGTGTATGTAAATCCATGATAGATGAAAGTTGCCTGCTAGAAGAAAAAATCATCATGATAGTAATTCAAGGAAAGGCTCAACTAAAATTTATCATTTATTGGTTAGGCACTGTCGAGTTCGTGTTTGTAGAATTTGTTTTTGAATACATTAGGCATCAAAGAGTGGACAGTAAGATATTCGATAGATACACATAACAATCCTACTCAGGAGACCAGAGAGGCAAATGTCGCTCTGACTAGAAAAGACAGAATAGCAAGAAGGAGGACTTATTGTTAATTTTATAAATTCCTTACCGAAAGTTCCGTAACATTACTGTAGAAAGTCCTCTAGCAAGTTGTATCTTGAACCAATCTATGAAATATTAACCATTTATATACATTATACTGTGATCATCAACGTCAAGGAGAAGATTCAATAGCAAGCAAAATAACTTTGAGAGAGCAAAAAAAAATGAAGATTGGGATATTTCAGCCAAAAAGATGCTGTGACACGTAGCCAATTTAAAGTTGGAAACATTTTAAATCGGTTTATGATGCCCATTTATTAGAAAAGATTGGAATTATCTCCAAATTTAAATACTAGCAGTATACTACAAGACAAAACTTGTGTATATAACTATACGGTATACAATTGGCAGATCATCGGTGAGAGATGCTATTGGTTCACTGAAACTGATACGGACTTATCAGCTTCGACATTTGCCAGTTATCTGATAGATATTTTATCTGAATATCTAGCAGAAAAACCGATACCATAATAGTTTATTCTGATGGGTGTACTTACCAAAATCGAAATGCAGTAACTGCCTTACATGAGTTGGCTATTCAAAAGAATGTCGTGATTTACCAAAAATATCTCGTTAAAGGCCACACACAGATGGAGGTGAGATTCTGCACATAGCTGCATTGAACGCATATTAAAAAGTATAGAAATATATTTGCCTAGTCAATATGTCAGTGGGCTAGCAGCAAGAAGCAAGCCATTTCATTATGAGCAAGATGGCCACTTTTGATTTTTTAAAGATTTTTCTATAAAGGAAGTCTTGAGATATGACTGATAAGACCATCTCAAAGACAAGGCGCAGTAGACGGATATTGCTTACTATACGATCCTGCTGGAAGAATAAAATTTAAATTGACCCATAATTTAGACACACCCCATGAAGATACCCAGGAGACCGCGAACCTTAATTTCACCTTAGCTTATCCACCATTGCACAAATCCCATACCAATAAAAAAAATATACCAACATTTACAAGAGTTAAAACAGTTTTTGCCCCGAGACTGCCATGCTTTTTATGACAACTTACCCCATTTAGAAAAAGAATAAGCTTTAACTTACTTCCTTCTGCATTATTTTTGGAAATTACACAGTTTTTTTATATTTGTTTATAATCGAAAAAGTTGCATTTATTTATTAATTTTTATAGAAGAAGAAGAAGAAGAGAACTTAATTTGATTGTTACTATGACACTTTAGAAAACCGTTAATTTTTGAACTGATTTTTTTAACGCTGATAATTATTTTATAAGTACACTGTGATAATAGGATTCATAACACGTTAGACATATTTTGTTACTAGTTCAGACAGATTTTTTTACTAAATAATATGTACATTTCATGCACTAACTGTTTTTTATTTATTTATTGTAAGTATATAACAGCGAATGTCACTATAAAATGACCGAATAGACTTGCAAAAACCGCGAATGTTAAACATTTGACCAATACTCTTCGGTAAATACCGCTAATGTGCATTATTATAAAATATAATAAATTGAGTTATACGGTTATGGCGTTGGCAGCAAAAGTTGATAGTATTAATACTTAAAAAACACTTTCCAACAAATAGTAAAGCGTACATTATAAATAAATCAGTTTTTTGTCTCTCCTGTAAAGTGACTCAATTACACATCGCGGTACTGAATGCCGAACGACGAAATAGTTTCTGAATCAGCCGCATTTCCTCGTAGCAAAATCCCATAAAATATAATACATATAACATTTATTTACATACAATAATACATACATATGTACATATATATGTAATGTGTATACATGCTTATAAACTACATAAATATATATCCGTATTATTATAAATAAATAAATATTAGAAGAGAATAAATGTCAATTTGTAAGTGCCCCAGGTAATGTTGTCGTAGGTAATTTATATGAGTTTTATTTGTTGCATTCTTAATATCATTGGGGAGGGTGTTCCAAGATGGCGCCTTTATCGTGAAAGAGGACCTGAAAAATTTGACCTATGTTGTGGAACCTTATCCTCAGACGGTTTGATTGTCGTGGTGTTCGACCTTCCATCGAATGAAGAAATGAAAGTTATCCTTAAGATAAGAAGCGACCTTGGATCGTTTAAAATTGAATAAAGTGCAAGTAAAATTTAGAGCATCGCCTTTGACGTATAGGTAGTTTTGACGTAAACGTAGACGTAAACCGAAAATAAACCATATGGAATTGTTAAGAAGCGTCACGAAAACTAGTTCGCCTTCCTTCGAAAACCTGTGCACTCTGGTCGCTGCCACATGTTTTATGAATTGAGCCATCACTACCATCTCTGCACAGGACGACTCACTGGCCCACGCAAAAGAGAAAGCCGACTTTTAGGCTCCATTTTGCGTCCAACTCGACTCGAACCATCTTAACACACACCGCCGACCGTCCCGCAGTGTGAGTGCTCTATGCCTGATGTGCGATTCACACAGCTCAGTACGCAAAGCGATCCTCTCCTGGACACCCACAAGTCGAGTGGCCTGACGGAATCCCGCCAATTGTGCGACGGCTCCAGAGTTGGCACCGGCTAACGCGTCTTTCCCGTGCCTACTCCCCTGGCGTTGTCCTGTATTCATGGAAGAAGCCAGCATTCTGATCCCTAAAAAAGGTAACCGCCTGATCCGTCCAACTACAGGCCTATCGCCATCACCTCCTTGTTTTCGAAAATAATAGAGTCCATTAACTGCCAGCTCATGCGGTACTATGAGCACCAGCTGATTAGTGACCGCCAGTACGTTTTCCGTCGGGGTCGCTCAGCTGGTGATCTTCTTGTTTACCAACACATAGATGCGCAGGCGATCGAGTCCAAGGAGACTCGATCGCCTGCACCTGAATTATTTTCGAAAAATTACCCACAAAAAAATTTTTCGAAAATTAATTTCACGTAAAAATGTCTTATCACCTTAGCCTTAACACTTATAATTTTGTTGTAAAATAGAATACAATTAAAATACATTTTGTGTCAAAAGTATGAGATAGAAGATAAAGGACATGTTTTGTGTAAATTGTAAACCTAAAAAATTGTTGGATTTTTATCTCCTATGGTTTATAATAATCATCAAAACTAATTTTATCTGTTTTCGAATTCACATTTCCGTGTCAGACAGACACAATATTAAAAATGGTTATTCAAGTTTTAATTGCATGCAAACCCCTTGAGCTCAATAAAAGGAAGTTATTTCTATATTACAGCACACTTCAGTTTTATTTATATGTAAAGAGTTTTTCTGCAAAATCGAATATAGAAAAGGCAGGAATATACAAATCGTAGGTCAAAATTAGAAAAGTCATAGCGGATAAAAATCTTATCAATCAATCAATCAATATATTCTTTATTGTACACCAATACACATTAGAACAAGACAAAATGAAATGAATATACAAAGTACAATAGGCGGTCTTATCGCTCTGGAAGCGATTTTCCAGACAACCCTTATTTAGCAAATAACTGTTGTTTACAGCGAATTGCAAATAGGTAATGTGTACATAAATTTGACAATCAATAAAAAAATTATAAGTATATAAATACACAAGTTGATTACGGTTGAGGATAGCTAGGATAGATACAATTAAGGACGGGAATTATGATGATAATGATTTTTATATTTACGCGAACACTACACATAAATAAAACTAGTTTCACGGATTTTATCGCGTATATTAAGTTATTTTATTTTCCCGACGTTTCGAGTAATTTACAGCACCCACGGTCACGGGAGGGACTGAGGTATTTGACGTCCCAATGTCATAGTTAATCACGGTTACCTCCAGATTAAAAATTGTCTATAATCTGTCAAAACAAACTCTGATGATGCAACAATTAGAGTATTATCGAAAGGCCTTAATTTCCTATAACACCGAAAAATTACCGTACGAGGAAATTATCTGCAGTGTAGAGGACTGTTTATTTAAAACAATATGCAAAAGGAAGATTTGGAAGCGACAAGTCAAGACATTTCGTCTATGTTACGTCAAAGTTCAACGCCGAAACCGAATCTACCTAAGGACGAATTTAAAGCGTTGAATAACCTACGCAATAAACCAGAACTAACGATTCTCCGCGCAGATAAGGAAATGCCAGGTAGTCAGATACGTCAGATTATAATTTTAAAATACAAGAACTTTTGTCGGATTCAAGCACTTATAAAAAGGTTAAAAACGACCCAACAAATAACACACTTAAAACAACCAGTGATCTCATAAAGAAACACTCCGAAAAATTAAATCTGGACGTAAAATCGATAATACCTACGTGTGCCAAACCACCGAAGTTGTATGAGTTACCAAAAATACACAAGCCCAATGCTCCACTACGTCCCATAGTTAGCCAAATTGATTCACCAACTTACAGATTGGCTCAACACTTAGCGAAAATACTCACACCGCTCAGGGGACATACAAGAGCACACACAAAGGATGTCTACCATTTTGTCAGCGCGACTCCGTAAAACTAGTTTTATTTACATGTGTAATGTTCGCGTAAATATAACAAATCACTATGTAAACCAGTACGGACTGGTAATTGCAAATAAAATTCGCCGATTAGAAGATCTCATGACCAAGCGCGCAAGATATCTAACAGCCTTAAATTTCTTGAAGAGATGCCGAGACCATAATCTCATTCCTACATGTGTCAAAATATCCACTAAAAAGGACATTCGAGGAAGCGCTAAGATCTTAAATGAGGCAAGTAAAAAGTTGTTACGAACGGTAATCCAACAAAAACGCTCCAATCTACATGACATAAACAAATCCATAGACACATCATTCAGTGAGTTAAAGGCAGTCTTAACGACATTTGATTATAATGTTTACATCGAAACGTTAAATAAACGAGAAATTAATAAATATAGCGAATGCAAAAACAAACATATAGTAAAATATCAAAAATTAACGACCAAATTAAATGTCAAACATCTGTGTCAACGTGAGAACGAAGCGCAACCGCTGACTACAAACACGGATAGATTAAACGCGGTCTATAATCTGTCAAAAAAAAAACTCTGAATGATGCAACAATTAGAGTATTATTGAAAGGCCTTAATTTCGCCATAACACCGAAAAAAATACCGTACGAAGAAATTATCTGCAGTGTCGAGGACTGTTTATTTAAAAACAATATGCAAAAGGAAGATTTGGAAGCGATACGTCAAGACATTTCGTCTATGCTACGTCGAAGTTCAGCGCCGAAACCGAATCTACCTAAGAACGAATTTAAAGCGTTGAATAACCTACGCAATAAACCAGAACTCACGATTCTCCGCGCAGATAAGGGAAATGCCAGGGTAGTCATGGATACGTCAGATTATAATTTTAAAATACAAGAACTTTTGTCGGATTCAAGCACTTATAAAAAAGTTAAGAACGACCCAACAAATAACACACTTAAAACAACCAGTGATCTCATAAAGAAACACTCCGAAAAATTAAATCTGGACGTAAAATCGATAATACCTACGTGTGCCAAACCACCGAAGTTGTATGAGTTACCAAAAATAAACAAGCCCAATGCTCCACTACGTCCCATAGTTAGCCAAATTGATTCACCAACTTACAGATTGGCTCAACACTTAGCGAAAATACTCACACCGCTCAGGGGACATACAAGAGCACACACAAAGGATTCCTACCATCTTGTCAGCGCGATTAAAGACCTACATCTGGCAGACAATGAAACTATGGTCAGCTTTGATACGCAGTCTCTGTTCACATGCTTACCTGTTGAAGACTGCATCTCGATTGTAACTAGAAGGCTGGAGGAAAACAACATGCCCATAGAATATGCAGTATTACTCAGACACTGCCTTACATCTGGCTACCTATTGTGGAAGGAGGAGTTCTACAAGCAAGTAGATGGTGTGGCGATGGGCTCACCTGTATGTCCCATTATCGCCGATATATTCATGGAAGACTTTGAGGAGAAAGCCCTATTTACTTCTCCCGTAAATCCAAGATTCTACAAGCGGTACGTAGACGACACTTTCACAATTCTAACTTTAGATAAAGTAACTGCATTTTTAGACCATCTTAACTCCATAAATTCTAAAATTCAGTTCACAATGGAGTTAGAGGCAAACAACTCTTTAACTTTTATAGATGTGTTAGTAATTCGGAATCCTGATAACACCTTGAGCCACACTGTGTATAGAAAAAAGACCTATATAGATAGATATTTAAACGGTGACTCTCATCGCCATCCTTCACAGTTAGCTACCGTGGGTAAATCTTTGTTTCAGAGAGCACGAGGGATCTGTGACAGTAAACACCTGGCCGCCGAGCTCCAACACGTCAAGCAAGTTTTGCACGACAATAAGCTTCGAGTCCTGCGCCTACGTCACAGTGAACGAGTGAAGCCGGCCACAGTCGAGCGAGTGCCTGCTGTACTGCCATATGTCAGAGGTGTCACTGACAAGATTGGCTACATCCTGAAGCGTGCTTCCATTAAAACATACTTCAAGCCGCCGAAGAAGATTAGTCAGTTTTTACCATGAGTCAAGTGTAATGTCCTCTGCAAGATGAGTGTACAAGCTTGATTGTGAATGTGGTCTCTTATATAGGACAAACTAAAAGATCAATAAAAACCCGCGTTAAAGAACACATAGCTGATGTGAAGAATCAACGCTCCGGGAAGTCTGCAGTCTGTGAACATGTACAGGATCGCCCCCGTCACTACATTAGATTTGATAGACCACAAATCCTCGCTAAAGAACACCGATTCCTATTCCTGCGTAGATCGGAACAAAAATTAATAATTTTTAATCTGGATGAAACCATGGTTAACTATGATATTGGGACGTCAAATACCTCAGTCGTCTCTCTCAGTTGAAACGTCGGGAATATAAAATAACTTATTATACGCGATAAAATCCGTAAAACTAGTTTTATTTAAATTACGATGGGAAATATTGGAGTTCCAAGTAATAACTTTTGAGTAGATTTTTGAAGGAAAAAAGGGACTGAGCATGTCGAATATATAAAGGCAAGGAGTTCTACAAGCGTACAGCTGTAACCGAAAAAGATTTATTGAAGAAGGAAGATGAAAGTGCTGGAATACGAAGCAAAAAATTGTTAGTGGAACGTAGATGACGATCGTCAGAGGAGGAAACGAATTCAAAACGGTCTTTCAGGTAACGTGGAGTAGAGGGATTGAACGGTATGTTGTATAAAGCAGAAAGGATGTGAGTATTCCTACGAAGGCGAATCGGCAGCCACTTTAGACGTTTACGAATTTCTGAAATGTGATCATATTTACAGAGTCCAAATATGAATCGTAAGCATAAATTTTGAATACGCTCAAGTTTATTTAACTGCGCTTCGGTAACGTCCAGATAGCAAACATAAGACGAAATTAATTGTATTTGTGAATGTATTCATAAAGTTTTACAAGGAAAGGTACCTCTTAAAGATCAAGATAAAAAAAATTGAATAAATACAAAAATATACTCTGCAAACTGGTGCGTAAGTGGAAACATAAACTAAGAAAAAATATAATTATACAAAAAGGATACTTTCTTACCAATTATATTAGGTGCAATATTGAGTGGATTATTAAGTGGACTAGCGAGTTAACATGGAAAATGCAAAGAAAATGATACTTATCGAACCTGGATTTATTGAAAAATTAAAACAAGAAAATAAGGTTAATAGTAATTTGTCTCGATTAGATATTGAAATGCAAAATATTATGAATAGTAAGACGGAAGACCGAAAGAAGTGGATGTTATATTTACAAACACTACAAAGATCTAACATTATTGGATTTCAGCAGTGCATTTAATTCCGTTGATTATGACATACTTGGTATTCTTTCGTCCTTAAACATTTCACCATCAGTAATCTATTGGTTTAATTACTTTAGGGGTCGCTCGCAGTGTGTCCGCCATGAGGAGGATTTTCCGAGTGGTGTGATCTTACGCGGGTGTTCCTCAGGGTGGTGTTCTGTCCCTTCTCTTATCTATTTTCATCAATGCTCACCACTGTTCTCTCCTCTCATTATCACCTCTAACTGCTGACGACTTGCAATTATACCGTCATTTCAAAGTCAAAGATATAGACGAGGCTATTAATAAGCTGAATGCTGACTTAAGTAGCATAAGCAGTTGGGCAAAATCGTTTGGTCTTCTTGTTAACCCTGCTAAATCCCAAGTAATGATTATCGGCACCTCACATATGCTTTACTTATTAGACCGTTCGAAGATCCCTGCAGTAACATATGATATGATAAATTCCAAATATACAGAGACTGCTAAAAACTTAGGTGTTGTCTTTGAAAATAATTTGTCTTGGGTTGCTTACATTAATATGATAAGCAGAAAAGTGAACTACACTTTTCAATCTCTCAAGCGCCCAGACGTTTTACCGATAAAACTAAGATAACCTTAGCTCAAGCACTTCTTCCTCTCATTGACTACGCTGATGTTAGTTCTTTGGATGCTTCAGAGGAGCTGTTGAACAAACTGGAACGTCTTCCAAATTTGTGTATATTTTATTTTCGGTCTTCGTAAATTTGATCATGTTTCAGAGTACAGGGCTCAATTAAAATGGCTTCCTATCCGTAGACGTCGAGATTTACATGTATTATCATTTCTCTACTTTCTACTCTTTAATTGCACCTCCATATCTCCGCGAGCGTTTTGAGTATCTTGTACCTCGTGAAACTCAGTGCCGGACCACTAAAGAGCTGCTTCTCAAAACCCTTCTCATTTCACAAGAAGATGTGGTGGATCCTTTACTGTAATCAAGCTATGGAACTCACTTCCACATGACATATTTATTTATATATGTATAATTAACTGACATAGGAAAATAAATTATACTTATATTTTATACACTTATATGTTAATTGTTAACTGTAACTTATAGCCAATTTCTATTAGTAGTGTTATGTTATGTTATTACGCACGCTGCTACCTACTTGCTTTATATATAAAATTATTTTCCCCGAAGGGTTTGCTGGAAGAGAACTCTTATTAGGGTTAAGCTCGCCTTTGTACATCTTATTTGAATATTTAATAATTGTTATCCACTTACAGTGTGTACAATAAAGAATAAAGAAAGATACCTTCATTTTACCGAAGAGGATCGTCAACCACTCAGATTACCAATTTATTCTGAAACATCTAATGAAGATTCAAAAGAGTCTAAAATTGATTTTAAAAATAAAGATAGAGATCTAAAAACTTCAGTTGATGCTGAATCTTTGTTGGAGGAAAATCGATCCATTAAAAGTAAAGAAAATGATGCAAATCCACTTTACACACCAGCTCAAATACTCAGTTTAATAAAATTTATAAAAAAGGTCAGTTATTATTAAACTTAGTTGGAACAAGTAAAAGTAAAATACATTGGGATAATTAAGGCACAGTCATAATTGACAATGAAAAAATTCCTGGAAGTAATATTGTTGATTTAATAAATGATTCACTAAGACCCTTAAAAAGAAGTGATCCGATAGGGTGGGATAGATTTGCTAAAGCATTAAAAGATATTAAAGTACCACTTACTTATATTGGAAATCCATTTATTAACCAGCTTCAAGCAAAAAATCTGAACAAACCCTCTGAGATTGAATCGGTTCAAGAGTTTTCTACACCGAGCAGTGGAGATGCGGTGGAAGAGGAGTGTTGGTATGGCGATGCGCCACTCGCCCTATTCTCAGTGACTTAGACGGGGCTGCACCGTTGATGCGGTGGTGGTGGGGCCACGGGGAGAGGAGTCGTATTGCGAGGCGCTTTCCACCTACCCCCGCGGCCGAAACTTGGTTGGCGGTGGAGCCAGACACCAGATTCGCCTGTCGTGGAAGCCGTGCTACCAGAGCGCTCGATTTTCCTGGCCCCATGGCCTGCGTATCGGACCTGGGGCCCAACGCAGGTAGAGTTGGAGGCCGTGGAGGGTGCGTGCCTTGTGTTCCTGGTGCCTTGCCTGAGGAGGAGAATGGGAGGAGGTCCTCCCGTGAGGTGGGACTGCCATGCGGGCGGCCGGCGCTGGTGGGGTAGTGGATGTTTGCGAAAGCGTTCCGTGGCCCTGCCAATATGCAGCGAATGTGGAATACCATGGGGTTTTAGTCTGTGCGAGTCCGACATAACCCGTCCTTGCCCCGCGAGGGTATGCGTAGGCATTTAGCCATGTAAAAAAGGTGTGAGTCAAACCAAGACGCAGAGAGCGTCATTGAGAATAGCGACGCCAAACAACCATCGCAGAGACGCAATGCTGCAGAACGCAAAAGCATCTATACGACTATCGTCGCCTTACACTATCCCAAGTTCCCTCATACGATCCCAGCAGACATCACCACCCGCATACCTCCATCGACCAGAACCACATGATGCGTCGAATTAGGCGCAGCACACCCGCAGATCCATCACAAGACGCAATACCGCAAGTAGCAGTAAGCATCAATGCAACTATCATACGGATGGCACAACGCACCCACATGATCCCTATCGACTTTGGCAACAAAAACTATCATACGGATGGCGCCCCTTCACAACACACCCACATGATCCCTATCGACTTTGGTAACAATATTGGTACTATTGTTATATTAAAATACCACCAACGTATCATAGATGCACGCTGCTAAGACGCCAGTAACCTAAAATCCACTTATCATAGAGCTATTGCACTAAGAAATGGAGTTGAGTATGCTTGTTGCACTTAAAAGTACTACCAAACACACTCACCCTAATCCAAAAGATAGACGACGTATCATAACGCTATGCGCCAAGACGCCCACAATCGATAACAACCGGCTTACCATCGGCACTAAGATGATATGCCTAGGACATATCTAGCGAGTCCAAGTTTACCTCGGTCTCGGACACTGTGAAGCAGTTTACACGCCACTATAATAACTTTTCAAGTCCCATTTCTATCAATATAACGCTTTTACGTATTTGAGACCTTCCACATATTTGCTTTATTTCATAGACCTTACTATTACGAGTACATGTCCTATATGTATGGGACTTGAATCCGCAACTCTGCTATTATAATGCTTTTACATCTTAGAGACCTTCTATATTAATGCTTCCAGAGAAATTGCAACGCTTCTGTGGCCTCTTTTGTACCTTTTGTTTTAACTTGTTTGCAAGTGTATGGGCTGTTGTGCCCACTTTCTATTTTATCACTGTTAGAGTTCATTTGTGTGTTATGCATTTATTTTTATCGTTTTGTACAAGTATTTGCTGTAGTTTGCTGGCAATTACAATGCGATAAATATCAGCCAAGAAAATAATAAATAGTTTTATTATCTAAAAGTTACTCTTAACAAGCGATAGTTTACCGTCCTTTACGGCCTGTGCAAGTAATATATTAAGTCGTTTCTATTGAATTATAGAATTAGCGTCGTAAGTTGTCATTAATTGGAACTATATCTTAAAGATGGAGTCTTCATGGATGGTATAGAATGATGACCTGTTTTATATCCTAGATTCAAAAGTATTGAGACCTTTTCTTCAAAATTTTATTTAGACCTTTCTTTTGGAATATTTCGGATATTAGAGGGGAAAAGTATAAAAGAAGAGAGAAAGATAAAGTTAAAATGTTCCTCGACGAAGCCAAATTCGAAGGGAAGAGTTGAACGACGCGCTACTATCGGAACCAGATCTACTCAGAACTCATTCATTTTAGAAAGAAATCGATCGCCATTGTCACCGATATGCAAGATATGTTCCTCCACATCCGAATAAGGAGAGGACAGGACAGAGAGAGAAGACGGTTTTATGAAGAGAGTGCGGCGGCGGGCAAACTAGAAGAATACCGATCGAAGTCAGTGATAGTGGAACCGTGGAAGGTGACGACGTTACCCCATGGTAACGTCGTCAACTTCCGATTTATGATGAATAATAACGCAAAATCATTCCAAAACAGTACGAGCAGCAGCAGTGGAAGCAATTTCACAAAACACTGCATGGATGGTTATCTTCAAAGTTACTCCACTGAAGTAGAAGTGAATAAAACAGCGCAAAAGATTTGAGAGGATTACCACAAGCCGGACTCCACCTGCTTGTAGGGTGAACTAGCCACCGGAGAGTTAGCCAAGAGAGAGAAAATTAGATGGCTAAGAGAAAAAGATGCGCCAGCCTTCACGCAGCCCACACAGTCACACGTTCTACGAAATCACGAAAGGCGAAAGGACTCCTATAAAAGAGAGGCTAGTAACCGTAAAGTCTACCTTCGACTGCCCGGGGTAAGACGCGCTGGTTCCCATACTCAGAAAATCGCCCAGAACGAAGAAATTTCGGAAGAATAGATAGCATAATGGAAAGGGTATCTGGAGGAAGTGTCCTCGCTAAAAACTGGAAATCCTCCGTGCCTATCTCCTAGCCATGATGAGGAAGGCAAAGAAAGCATAAGCAACCACCGTCTATTGGAGAATAACTGACGCAAAAGGGAGAATACACGTCGCCTTGATCACTGGGAAAGCAAGAGCGCAACTACGAAAATGGTGTCCATTTCGAGGTTAGAGCTGCAGGCAGCGCTACCTAGACAGAATAACTTTCTAGAATAAGCACTTTAGTATTAATAATTATCGTAAGTGTATAATATACAGTTAAATATTAGAATGCCTTGCCACACTTTAGCTAACGTTCGTCAAAATGACGAGCATCTAATAAATATCTCCTCCCTTTCTAATGGCCTACACACTCGCCTACACCTACACACTCGCCTACACCTACACACTCGCGGTTTCTCGCCAACTTAATGACCGCTGACTGCGTCGCGTGGTAGTCGCTTTAGCCGGTAAGTCATTTTGTTTTTGAGATACCTATTGTATACTCGTCATTTTGACGAATGGTTAGCTTATGCGTAACTTTTACGCCTGTAATTTGTGTTGATTTTTTTTTTAGTTATAACGTTGGTTTTGAAGAATGGCGGCGACGTCGATCACAGATGACGACATAGTTCGTGCATTGTTAGATGATGAAGACTATGTCAAGACAAATTATGTTTTTTCTGATAGTGAGAATGAGGGTGATTTTTTGGTAGATGACATGAAAGTGGCTTTATGGGAGTCGTCATCATCATCATTACAGCCCTTCACAAGTCCACTGCTGAACATCGGCTTCCCCCAAGGAATGCCACAAAGCAGGGTCCTGAGCCACCTGCATCCATCGACTTCCTGCAAGTCTACCAGGTTGTCACCATATAGTGTGGGGCCGCTTTCACACCTCCTACCGGTACCAGGCTGCCAATCGAGAACCTTTCTTCCCATCGGTTGTCGGTTCTTCGATATAGCCAGACCATTGCCTCTTCAGCTTACTACTTAATCCTTTGGGCTATGTCGATTACTCTGGTTCTACTGCGGATATCCTCATTTCTAAGTATATCACGCAGAGAAACCCAATCTCTGGAAGTCCTCTGGTGAAAATACTCAACAAGGAAAAAGCTGCAGTTTGTATTCCTATAAGAAAAGGTGCCTGACAGAATAGCTGCAGAGTTCCCATTTGTGGCGAACATACAACGAGCGACTTTAGCCAAACTACTGCTAAAAAAGTCTGAATCATTTGATAATTACCATTTATAACACCAAAAAAGAAAAACTATATTTAAAAACATTAGTTCCTAATTTAGTTATTGTAAGATTTAGTGCCTTACTGATCTCAAAAACAAATGTGCCATTTAATATTTGTGATTTAAACTTAAAAGTTAAATAAATTTTCAAATTTTGTAATAATTATCTTTAATTTATATCCCATATTGTCTATAAATAAATATATATATAATTAGCCGTGTAGTGGCGGTTAAGAATATCCACTACCCCATATCTTCCCGTGGGTGTCGTAAGAGGCGACAGTGGGAAACAGGCACGAGATGGGCAGCAGCATCTTCCTGTCAACAGCAATATTATAATTATAAAAACTGCGGTTCCCAACCCGCTCGCCAAGCGTGGCAACTATGGCAAATATATAACCATGATGAAAGTGACGAAGAGACGACCCCCAGTCCCCGGCGGCCCCGCTATTCCTGGCTATGGTGGCGACCATGGTAACGGCGGGGCAGGGGGTGCTAAGAATCTCCGGTGGAGGTTTGGTTGCCACCTAAGATGACTCGACCTGGCAACATACAACGCACGCACCTTGAGGACTGAAGAGAAGATCCTGGAGCTGGACGAAGAGATAGACAAGTTACGCTGGCATATTATAGGATTATCCGAGGTCCGGAGAGGGGAGGACACGGTAATCCTCGAATCCAATCGCTGGAGGACCTAAGCACTATGCTCAACTCCTCAATAGTGTCTCCCAACGGAGGTGTTAAGATGAACATGGACGAAACAAATATCATGTTTAATGTCCATGTCACACCTAAGCCGGTATTTGTTGAGCACTAAGCTCGAAGTTGTTGTCCAACTTCGACCGAGAGGTCAATCGACGGATTAAACTCGGCTGGGCAGCGTTCGGGAAATTACAACACATCTTCTCGTCAGGTATACCTCAAAACCTGAAAACGAGATTGTTCAACCAGTGCATGATGCCAGTGATGATTTATTGATCTGAGACGTTGTCGTTCACTGCTGGCCGTATGAAGACGCTCAAGATCGTTCAGCGTGCTATGGAGAGGGCTATGCTCGGGTTTCTCTGCATAATACGAGTAAACTTAGAAATGAGGATATCCGCAGTAGAACTAGAGTAACTGACATAGCCCAACGGATTAGTATGCAGAAGCGGCAATGGGCCGGCCATATAGCTCGAAAAACCGAAAACCGATGAGGAAAAAAGGTTCTCGAGTGGCAGCCTCGTACCGGCAGGCGAAGTGTAGGGCGACCCCCCACTAAATGGTGTGACAACCTGGTAAGACACGCAGGAAGTCGATGGATGCAGGTGGCTCAGGAACGTGCTTTGTGGCATTCCTTGTGGGAGGCCTATGTTCAGCAGTGGACTTGTGAAGGGCTGTAATGATGATGATGATGGTTTCTATAAATATAATAAGCTTGATCAAAATAAATAAAATTAAAAAAAAACATTTAAAAAATGATCGTCAAAAGTCGAATGGTTAGCTTATTATAGTAGTTCAGGAACACTCTCGCTTGAGTTATATAACATGGTGGGTGCCCTGATAAGGTACGAGTATGTGGGCAACTGCCCGAGCTGGACGATAGAATAGGTCGGCAGGGTTGTGAAGGATCACTTGTGCACAACCAGATAAGATGTGCGAGCGGCCGTTTGAGTGACGCATTTTAGGTAACAGAGTCGGTTGCTCGGCAAGGTTTGCGGACAATTGAGTTGTTCGATACGGTGGTCCGTCTGGTGAATAATTGTTTCCGCGGAATATATGTAATTGTCTCATACATAAAACATTGTATTGAGACCGCACCCTTTTCAATATAATACGGATAATTTGACACGTTCAAATGTGATATATTTATTTACATAAAATGGAAACAATTACTGTACGTATGTAATAAAAGTGTCACATTTATTGGCAATACATTTTTATGATTTCTTAAGTCTGTTTATCATCGTAAATTATATCGATCGACAATAATATTGCCTACATTTTCTTTTTTTTTTTATGACACCTAGTAAAATACTATGTGACCTTTCCTATGCCAATAGGAGAGATGAATAAGAAAATATATATTGGAAACGCATTGAATCGTAAAGCGACTTATTAACAATGGCTTCTGAAATATTCACGAAGTAGAAGGTAAGCGAATAAATGGAACGAGGTAACAAAGAGCGCCGAGCGCGCGCGACCTTTGGCATTAACGGTAAGTATTGCGAAAGCTTTAGCGTATTTCTCACTAAACACCGCTGTTATAGTAACATATTGCGAAGTGTAGCTCTTGTTGCACCTCATTTGTAGCATAAACATATATAACGCAACATGCTACAGTTTTCAACTCACCACTTGAATATTGACAAAATATTCGACTATTTAATTAAAAGCTTTTATTTAACAGTTATTCTTAACCGATTGAGCTGAAATTTTGCATACATGTTTAATTTGGATGACAATGCATGGTTAGCTAAGTGACGTCATACTAAATCTAATACGGCGGACGGCTCAAAATGGCGGTTTAGTTATTTTCTATGGACTCCCATGATATGAAAGGGTTTGCTAAGAAAAATACGAAAACAAAATGATGTCACTCTAAATCTAATATGGTGGACACATGATAGCGGACTATGTTTTTTTTATGCACCCACATGATATGGACATCAAATGAAAGTGTTTGCTGAGAAGAATAGAAAAATAAAATGACGTCACTTTAAATCCAATATGGTGGAGTCCCAAAGATGGCAGACTGTTTTTTTTATTCACCCCCATGATATGGATATCAAATGAAAGGGTTCGTTGAGAAGAATACGAATAAAATGACGTCCGTGTTCAGCCCTTGAGGAGATGGTGTACTACTACCGGACTAAACGATAAGACTTAGCGGGGTCGCATCTAATCTAATACCGGCATACATCCTGGGCAAATTCTAGCGGAAAACAAGATGGCATACCAATTTTAAAGAGTTATAACACGTGAAAGGTTATGGATAGTTTGGTTGTGCTCGAACAAATGTTGTTAGGACCGACAAGGGTCAACTGCTGGCGATAAAAAAAGTTCAAGATGTGGATCTATGATGGCGATCAAAAACCAACAATGACGCATTAAATTAAATTAATAGACTTAAAAACATGTCCAGCAATAACTAAAAAATAAAAAGTAAATTTAATAGTAAAAAATCATTTATAAGAACAAGCTTTTTGAAATGCTCTGAGAGGAAGAAAATAAACTTTAAATTAAATCAAACCCAACAATTTATCACATTACACAATTTATACGATATAAAAGCTTGTCGCGAGATTTACCTGTTTACTTAAACAAGAATGCAAGTGTGCAACTTGATTTTGATATAAAAGGTATTTCTAAGAAAAAAATAATGCTTTTATAAAACAGATGAATCTTTGCGACAAGCTTTAATATAATATAAATTGTGTAATGTAATTAAATCAAACCCATCCATTTAGGATGGGTTTGATTTAACTTAAAGTTTATTATCTTCTTTTTAGAGCATTTCAATTAAACCTTGTTTTTAAAAATGTTTTTACTATTAATTTATTTCCAATTAAGTAGGTATATAATATAATATACTAGTTTATTATCATCTATATCACTTAACTTTATTTGGCTTGGCTAGCTGTGCTGTAATTCTTAAAATTCCGCTATGGTACGCGTGGAATTTTAAGAATTATTAGTTATCGCAATATAGCTAACTTTTACAACAAAAAATCCCTGAAGCTCTTATTTCAATTCAATTGAAATAGTTGGGC
This sequence comes from Parnassius orleans, assembly GCA_029286625.1. Lineage (NCBI taxonomy): Eukaryota > Metazoa > Arthropoda > Insecta > Lepidoptera > Papilionidae > Parnassius > Parnassius orleans. The sequence continues at coordinate 25,719 of JAGSMP010002231.1, forward strand.
TTACGGAGTATAACGTATGCATACTGATAACTAATATACCTTTATTTCTTATTTATTTTTATGTCTAAAAAAACGCTTACCCCACATTAGGTTTTTCTCCTGTATCATGGAGGCAGTTTACATACATAAATTGCGCAGGGATAAGCATCCACATCCGGAACAATTGTTTGTAGGCCATACAAATTTCTTTCTCGGATTCGAACATGCAGCCCTCAGCTCCAGATTAACCTCAAGATTGTCGGAAACGCTAATACGGGGAAAGAGGTAGGCCCGCAGAAATCAGGCCTGCATCACGCAACATTTTAGTTCTGTTTTGTTGATTGTTATAGCACGACTATAACGTAAGCTGACATAACTGTACACATTTTAAACGAATTAATATGTGGTATTAATTAATATTAGGTCCTTACATATGAAATTGGCGTTTTGTACGGGAGGAATATAAAGTCAATTTTTTTTTGTAAAATATATTTAATTAATCAAAGTATGCACCGTTGTTGTCTATGCACTTTTGCCATCTCATAGGTAGTTCATTGATCCCTTTACTAAAAAAACCATTGGGGCGAGAATCAATAAACTCTTTGAAGGCGGTTTGGACTGCCGCATCGGAGTTGAATTTTTTTCCTTGTAAGAAGTTGTCCAAATTTCGGAAAAAATGGTAATCTGTTGGAGCAAGGTCCGGGGAGTACGGTGTTTGTCGCAGACATTCCGATTGTAGCTCATCTAACTTAGTGGTTGTTTGTTGTTCAGTGTGTGGTCTTGCGGTGTCGTGAAGCAGCAGTGGCCTAGAGCGATTGACCAATCTCGGTTGTTTAGCAGCTAGTTCTTCCTTCATGGTTTGCAGTTGCTGACAATAGATATCTGCCGTAATCGTTTGGCCAAATTTTAGAAAGTTGTAGTGAATGACACCGGCGCTAGTCCACCAACACTCACAAATAAATTTTTCTGACTCAATTTTCGTTTAGGGCAGGATTTGGCTGGGTCTCCAGGGTTCAGCCATTGCAACGAGCGCTTCCGATTATCGTACAGTATCCACTTTTCATCACAAGTAATGATTCGATTTAAAATCCCTTCATTATTGTATCGGTTGAGCGAATTAACACAGCAGTCGACGTGTATTTGCAAGTTCGATTCACTCAATTCATGAGGTACCCATCGTTCAAGTTTTTTACTTTCCCGATTTGCTTCAAGTGGATTAATACAGTTTTGTCACTTACCCCGAAGCCTGCAGCTATCTCTGAAGTGCTTTGTGATGGATCCGCTTCCACAATAGCCTTTAATTCTTCATTTTCCACTTTGGTCTCCGGCCGTCCACGGGGTTGGTTCTGAAGGTCGAAATTTCCAGAACGAAAACGTTGAAACTAAAAACGTACCGTGCTTTGTTTTGCGATACTAGCGTCGTATACATCATTAATCCTTCGAGCTGTTTCTACAGCACTGGTGCCACGGTAGAACTCCTACTCGTAAACATACCGATATTTCATGTTTTCCATTGTGCGGTAAAAAGCGACGCCAAAGAATAAAATAATGAGGAAAAAACAAATGAATGACTGTTTTCAAAACTCAAATGTACCAGCTAAATGAATTTATAAAATTGAATTTGGAATTCTTAACCAAAGAGGAGATATTTCAGATCAAAGTGGTCAGTACGACAAAACGCTAATTTCATATGTAAGGACCTAATATATACTTTTTACAATACATTTTTCAATAATATATGGCTTCTTCTTTGGTCTAGTGGTCGTAAAGAGATTAAAAGGTTTCTGTGTTCGAATTCCAAGTTGGGCCAAAATAATTATTTTGGCCGAACTTGGAATTCATTAATTGCGTTTTTCTGTAAAGAAATTCTCAGTAGCAGCCCGGAGACAGGAAGTTGGCGGTGTTATAACCGCCAACTGTCATGGCGTGTCTCGGCAAGCACGTAAAGCAGTTGGTCCTGTTCCTAATCTCTCTCCGGTCGTGTCGGATTACCGTCCCATCAGACTATGAAAGTGAGGGAATAAAGAGTGCATCTGTGCTTGCGCATGCACTCGGGCACAATAATCCTGCTCTGCGCAGATGACTAGTCTCCGTTGAGACGGGCTGCCGTTGCCGCCGCGGAAATCCGTGACCAAAATTCGGTTTGGCATTATTGCTGCTGCCTGGTAGTTTATTTAGATTAGAGACAGTTCTCTTTCATAGCTAACTAAACGTTTTTGTAATTAGTTATTTGCTATGAGTCACCATAAATAGAAAATTACTTTTTGGGTCTTGTAGCGATGAAGCTGTACTGTAACTTAATGTATTGTATTTTATTCTATTGTAATTTATTGTATTTATTTTATTGTAATTATTTTAGTTGTTCCACGTCGAATCAAATTATACCTCACTTTAGAGAACCTCGTAACTGTCCCGATTAACCAGCAAACGCCTATTCAGATTCAGAGATAAATCTCTTCCCAAGCAAGGTATCGTGTATTTCGGCGTTATTTTTGTTTTAAAACACAACCTTAATTAAAAGAAATGCCAGTACAAATTATTATATTTGTAGTATATTTCATTTGAGTTATATAATATATAAAAGACGCCAAAAGCATTTTTTCTCCAAGAGAAGATTGATAAATGTCGATCATCTTCTTCCATAACGAGTCTACATATTTTTGTAAGCGATTGCAGGTTAAATATAGCATCAATTTTATTTCGTAGTAACATTCCATTGGAAGGTGAAAACATAATTGGGCAGAATTGATTCATACGATAACATGGAAGAATCTACATATTCCTCGATTGAACGCGTAATTGTTAGAACTACATAATTTTAAGAATACATTAATATATATATATATATATATATATATATATATATATATATATATATATATATATACCAGTTTTTGGATAGAATGCGTTCTCCCTAGTTAAAACTAGTTTTTACTTAATGCCTTTGTTATAACTAGAATTAACTAATGCTCAAAATTGAATATCAGGTAAAACTAGTTTTACTAGACAAAACGAGTTTTTCCGAAGCGAGTCAGTTAAAACTGTTTTATTGAATGATCGAGAAAATCGCTTAATAGGATAGTCAGAACTATCTCATTCTGCATCCTTGCTCTGTTACGCATCATTATCAGGTTAAGCAGCCAAGCACCGTCATTGCTTGTTGACCAACCGCACATGCGTCATCGTCATTGTAACGGGCGACACACATGCGCCAAAGCATGCAGTAACAGCAACACACTCACCCGTAAACAGCAGCCAGCAACACGATCTTCCTTGCTTAGCTAGAAGAATTACCACGAACATCTTATGTGATACTTGCTCAACGGCATAACGACATGAGACTCCGAGCACACTGCCTGCCGCTATACTATACTGCTAGAACGGATGGGATACACCCTCATTTTCATATTTTCTTTATTTTACCCTCGCTCTAATTCATCAATCAAACAAATTTGCAGAAGGTTCAGATAATATAGGCAAATGGTGAAAAAAATAATTATAAAATCTCAAACATTCTGTCCTTTATCTTTAAAAAATGCCCGCCACTGATTTTAGTGCGCGGCCACCATGGCGATCGATCGTGGTTGTGAACGTTGTCCATAAATCCATCTAATCACAAAAAAGTAGAAGCCTTATTTACTCATTTTGCACCGCATCAGCATTATTTATATTTGGTTGTTTGGGCCATTAAATAAGCTGTATATATATATGCCGGTGCCTCGCGTGGCGGCGGCGCCCAGTAACCAGAATTATTGAAACATCTGCATCGCCCGCACCTGGGACGCCCAGGCTACTTGCTTGCTAAAACGGACGGAGCGGCCGTTGAGTCTTGGTTTGACGTGGCACCACTATGATATTCCGAGCATCTCATCCCGGCAATTTTGGTCGATGGTGGCAGACGGGCGCATTACCTCAATCGATATCACAACTGGTTGGACTGATTCTGCTGAGCCTCATTTCTTGACTATTTCCTACATCAGAAGTGGGAGTCCCGTCACCTCACTTCACAACAGGTTAAATGTTTGCAGCACAGGTCAGACAGTTACACCTCATGACAGCTGAACAAATGTCGAAGCCCGTCGTCGATGGTTATAGTAGTTTTAAAGTGATTTTGCGTAAATGTTTGTTCAAATATAGTACGCGAGTACTATTATTTAATCGCATGCCAAATGTCGAAAGAATGTTCACGAGATTATAGTTTATTCGGCACCGTTCCCGAGTTTGGTTATACCCACAAACCGCACTGCTCGAACAGCAAGCCATGCAATAAACGATCCAACGTGCCATGCACCAGCGGTTCTGTACCAACCGTCAATATTACCTGGTCGACATTGGGGTTTATCGAGGACATCACAACCGATGAGGAGGATGTGACGGCAGTTGATAGAAAGGAAGGTCATAATTTAGCCAGTCGGTGATACATCTCTAGCGATACCTGTAACTTCTAACCCCGATACTCTAACGGCAACAGGTACGTAGTCGACGAACGTTCAGCGGTTCAAGCAAGTTTCATCCGTCGTTCGTTTGCAATCACGTGTTTGTTTCACGTCCGTATTAGTCAAGAGCTCGCACGGTCCGTTGGCATTGTTTCATGGCAGCTGGAGACCCGGTCACGCCACGCATGGCCTGAGGAAGCCGGATTGCTCATACGCCCGGTCCGCGTTAGCCACTGTTCTCCACAGCCAGTTTGCTGTGGCGCAATGGTTCAGCTCACACAGCCGCCGCTTGGTGGTGGCTGGCCCGGAATTATATGGTCGCAACATTTATCTTCATTCTTCCAATGTTTAATTTTGCAAAGCAGATTATTTACCAGTTTCGATACCCGATGACCACCACCAACCATTTTTCGATACCTATTTTGAGACCTGTGTTGATATATTAGCACGCCTTGTGCCTGACGAAGTTGTTTATGTCTTTTGATTTTACTGTGCTTCAAAAATCCAATAGTTTCAGGTGCTATAACGCTAACTTTGTGCCCACGTCAACAGCCACTGTGGTACAACCTTAGTGCCTGGCTGCCCATAATATTGGCCAGACGGCGCGCGGCGATTCGCTGGCGCCAGCAGGCGCGACGCAGCTTGCGTGCGGCGAACGCGGAACCACCCGCTGGAGCCGCGCCTGCGGCCGGCATGTCAGACCAGTCAGACGGTCCCATGGCTGGGTGCTGGGCCGGCGTCAGGTGTGGTGATCGATAGACCATATACGACAGCCCACACCGTCACGTGACGATATTCAGCCACGGCGTCTATGACCCAATGAAGTCAGAGATGGTCGAGCATGTAACAAGTGTTAATATCTGTTTGCAGGTGGTGATAATGACGAACGGCGCCGAGGTTGGCCCAGGAGGCGATAAACACAAGGTGCAGGCAGCCCAGAGAGCAGAACACCCAGGCGGAGGCAGGGCGACTGGTGTGCAGGAGGCTGGTTTGTGCAATGGGATGCTGTGCTGCTGGGTTTGATACTTTGATGTTATCATCACACGCCTCACACGTTCATGACAGACATATACCATGATCGAACTGTAATCTTTATACGAATTTGGGCAAGAAATGGTTCTTACCATTGCAGCCGGTCCATGATATGGCAACAGGGCCGGATTAGCATAAACAGTACTGAAAAAAAGAAAATAGAAAGAATGATTCTTTAAAAAGATCATTCACTTAGGCCGGTCCGTTATGGCCAGGAATAATTATTCCGGCTAGCATGTGTATAGTAGGCTTACTGCTAGACCAAATACCACCAGTCTGAAGGTCAATAATTCCAGTCAAAATAATCGAACGATGTTTTCAGTCTACAGATAACTGGGTTGTGAGGCGCGCGCGAAGCAACGTCGCACAGTTATTGCCGTGCACATGCGTCTGCGCCAGACCTGGTAGCCAGAATTTGTAATCAACACGCACCGCAACATTAACATCCAAATTAACATCAACAAATTAACATCTTCATCGGAAGTGATTGCTTATTTAAGTTCTACATTCGACCAATATCTTTCTACATATATATATTCACAGTATACAACCGCTTTCAGACATAACGCAGGTGCTAAATCCAGGTAACAGTAATAATAAATCCAATGTTTTCATGCAAAGTCCGCTTAATGCGTTGTCCATGGACACCCGGAAGCATAAAAGCACGTTCTCAGCTCTACAGTACAGTCGTAGGTGGCACAAGAATTTTAAAAACCCATAAACATTTTATGGTTTCACTCTAATAGTGAACTCTCAACATTAATAGCTTTTGTAGCGCCGGACTTACCCGACCTTATAACCAATGATAGAGCAGGTGAATATTCTTTCTTTCACCTGATAAGATCTAGCGATGGAATTTGCGGACTTCACACATCATCGGAATATTTTTTCAGACATGCAACTTGCCTCACGATGTTTTTTTTATCGCCTTGCATATTTTTTTTATAGAATAAGGGTAATACACGAGCATACAATCCATCTGATTGTAAGTGGATGCTGTGACCCATAGACATATAGACATATAGATATCTATGGGTCACAGCATCCACATCTATCCTCATGAATCAAAATGCAGAATGCGTTGTCACCGCTGAGGACCAAGATGGAATGCCTCGTTTCCTGTAAAAAGGGTCTCTAGTTCAATCCTCACCAATCCTCTCTATACGAAACACATTACCTACTTCTTCACGCTGGAAATAAGGTCGGGTAAGTCCGGCGCTACAAAAGCTATTAATGTTGAGAGTTCACTATTAGAGTGAAACCATAAAATGTTTATGGGTTTTTAAAATTCTTGTGCCACCTACGACTGTACTGTAGAGCTGAGAACGTGCTTTTATGCTTCCGGGTGTCCATGGACAACGCATTAAGCGGACTTTGCAGGAAAACATTGGATTTATTATTACTGTTACCTGGATTTAGCACCTGCGTTATGTCTGAAAGCGGTTATTGTTTATAACTGTGAATATATATATGTGTAGAAAGATATTGGTCGAATGTAGAACTTAAATGGAAAGCTTTAATCCCACTTCCGATGTAGGATGTTAATTTGTTGGATGTTAATTTGGATGTTAATGTTGCGGTGCACGTGTTGATTACAAGAATTCTGGCTAGCCACAGAGGCGCCGACGCACGTGCAACGACGCAGGCGCTGTCACGGCCATGCTGACATGCGTGCGTTCTTGCACGCGCTCCATCACAACCTTAGTTATCTGTAGACTGAAAAACATCGTTCGATTATTTTGAAAAAACTGGGTGCCCGGTCTATATTGACCCTTCAGACTGGTGGCAATAATTTTTGGTCTAGCAGTAAGCCCTACAAAACTATAATCATTTTTATGCTAGACCGGAATAATTATTCCCTGTAGCCATATTAGCCATTGGACCGGCCTAAGCCCTGCAATGAGATATCTTTTTTTAATAGAATCATTCTTTTTTCTATTTTCTCTTTTTTTTCAAGTACTGTTTATGCTAATCCGTAATCACTATTCCCTGTTGCCATATCATTGGACCGGCACAAGCCCTGCAATGATAGTAATAACCATTTTTTTTCTTACCCCTTTTTTCAATTCAGTATAGAGCAATTACAGTTCGATCATAAAGTAATATGTCCCTGTCATGAACGTGAGGGACGTAGTGACATGATAACATCAAAGTATGCAAACCAACAGCAGCACTACACATCCCATTGCAACACAAACCAGCCTCCTAGCAACACCATCGTCCTTACCTGCACTAGAAGAATTACTCCGCTAGATTGATGCAACCTCTCTGTATTTTATAGACGCGCCGACACGGCCACCTCTGACTATCGCATGTTCTAGTACGGTTGGCAGTAAACCGTCAGCATACGTTCTATCAGTTATCACCACCTGCAAACAGATATTAACACTTGTTAAACATTACAATACTCGACCATCTCTGACTTCATTTAGGTCATAGACGCGCCGACATGGCTACCCCTGAATATCACACGTCGTCGTGTGGTTGGCGGTAAACCTTCGGTATATGGTCTATCAGTTATCACCACCTTACATTCCTGACGCCCCGAGTACCCCACAGCACCCATGGCCATTGGGGGACCGAGGCGCCTGACGTCCCAATGTCCCCTGTGTCCTGACATGCCATAGCCAACCACGGCCATCTCCACACAAACGCGCTCCAGCGTGTGGTTCCGCTACGTTCGCGCCCACCCGCGCAAGCGAGCCGTCGCGCCGTACTGGCGCCAGCGAATCGTCGCCCTGCACTCGCGCCAGCAAGCCGTCTAGACTTCAATATTATAGGCATAGGCACTAAGTTTGTATACCTCACAGTGGCTGTTGACGTAGGCACAAAGTTAGCGTTAACTAGCACCTGAAACTATTTTCATATTGGATTTTTGAAGTACACAACAGTTAAATCAAAAGACATGGAAACAACTTCGTCAGATGCACAAGCGTGTACTTAAGTATATCCAACACAGGTCTCCCAAAATAGGTATCGAAAGTAATTTAAGATTGAAACAGATGTAAAATGTTCCAGGTACATGAAACAAATAAATAATCTGCTTTGCAAAATTAAACATTAGAAGAAATGAAGATAAATGTATTGCGAGCCATATAATTCCGGGCTTCCAATGTTCACCACACATTCTCTTAAGAAACGGCAACTGTGTGAAATAGAACTCACAAACCATTGCATACACAGCAAAAACGACAACTATGTGGAGAGCCTGATCTCACCATACCATAAATCGTACAATATTCCTTGGACCGGGCGTATGAAGCCCCTTAATCCGGCTTCCTCAGGCCATATGTAGCGTTGACCGGGGATGCGAGGCCCCTTCATCCAGCTGCCATAGGCAATATACAACTTGGACCAAAACGTGCGAGGCCCTTTCGACACTAATTTTTTTGAACGTGAAACGAAACACGTGATTTGCAAACGAACGACTATAATACAAAGAGATAAGAGCTTTACTTATACGCATGTGCCTGAACTTGTAATACGTTCGTGTTCGACTCATTACCTGTTGCCGTTAGAGTATCGGGGTTAGCAGTTACAGTATTATCGCTAGAGATGTATCACTATCGACTGGCTCTAAATTATGACCTTCCTTTCTATCAACCGCCGTCACGACATCCTCCTCATCAATAATTGTTGTAGCGACTTCTACCAATCCCTCGATATTAAACCCCAATCTTGTCGACCACACAATATTCGGAGTAAGCTGCAACACTTATCAACACATTAGAACACAAAAAAGGCCACTAATTGTTTTCAATTCATAGCACGTTAAAGTTAATCGTTTATTTTGGTACATCGCTTAAACATTTCGAACTTCAACATATAGCCCATGTAAATCATATTTCGCACGAACTATCAAATTATAACCAAACTCGAACAAGTTAAGTTTTCACCGAATGCAAACTATAACTCATCTAGAAAGCCTCCAACATTTCTTTCGACATTTTTTAACATATTTAGGTACGTTAAAAAATAATGAAAGTACTCGCGAGTACTTTAAATATAAATTGAACAAAAGGATTTAACTTTTGGCTTAAACATTTCACTTTAAAAAAATCTACACTTTAATAATACGACAATGCTGTACATAGGACGGCAAATTTCATTACGACATTTAACATAAAAACAGAGTCATCAACGCGAAATGCATTATAGTCTTTCACAAACGTAATAACCCTCACACTATTTGAAGATTATATGTGGGTAATAACGGGGACTTTATCCCACTTCTGATGTAGGAAATACTTAAAATGTATTGAGTCAAAAGTGAAAAGAGAGAGCTCAACATGCTCAGTCCACACTTTCAGTTGTGATATCGATTGAAAGGGCCTTGTGCGCCCGGATCGGTCTGCTGCCATCGACCAAAATGTGCCAAGGATGAGCTATTAACGGAATATCATAAGTGCACCGTGCCACGTCAGAGCCAAGACTCCCTTAACGGCGGCCGCTCCGTCCGTTTTATACAAGCAAAACAAGTAGCTAGCCACACGGGCGTCCCTGCAGGTGCAGGTGTGCGGTACACGCGTTGTTTACAATAATTCTGGTTAGCCACAGAGGCGCCGCCGCACGTGAAACGGCGCAGGCACCGTAATATATATATATATATATACAGCTTATTTTTCAAAAAGTAGCCAAACTTTAAACTTAACTTCAAATATATAAATAATGATATACTGTTATTGCAATTTTTAAAAATACGAGTAAATAAGGCTTCTACTTTTATTTGAAATTAACCCAAATTGAATGTGATTTATGGACAACAACGTTCACAACCACCTACCGATCGACCCTTATGAATGTGTACGTGCGCACTAAAATCAGTTAAATAATGCATTACCAGGCATTTTTAATTTAAAAGATAAAAAGGACAGAATGTTTGAGAATTTTTATAATTAATTTTTCTTCACCATTTGCCTATATTACTTATTCTGAACCTTCTCTGCAAATTTGTTTGGTTATTGAATATAGTTAGAAACGAGGGTAAAAAGATAAAAGAAAATATGAGGAAATGAGAGTGGAACTGTAATATCCCATCCGTTCTAGCAGTATAAAGTATAGCGTAGGCGAAGGTAATTCTATGAGTCTCATGTCGTTATTGTGCCCGTTGGGCTAAAACATTATCTCTACACTAAGATTATGTTCGTGAAGTAGTTCTTCTAGTGTAAGCAAGGAAGATCGTGTTGCTGAGAGGCTGCCCTGTGTTACATTGAGGTGAGTAGTGTTGCTGTTACTTTGCATACTTTGGTTTTATCATGTAATTATGTCCTTCCCGTTACACCAATGTGTGATTGTGACTGGTACATATTACGGTTGGTCAAACTGTATTTGCTCTATACAGAATGTGTAGTGCTGTACGCTGTCTTATTCCTGATAATGATTAATTGCGTAAGCAAGAGAGCAAGTTGAACATCCGCTCTCACACTTTTATTATTTTTAACAATTAATCGTCAGAGTAATTTCCAATACGATTAATATCCTTTTATTTAAATCATTTTGAGAATAGTTTCTAACATCAGAAGTGGAATAGTTTCTGACAATATATATATATATATTATACTATATGTTATCTATTTACATACATATTATTACAGCGATGGGAAAAATCTCTACTTCATGGACGAGGCGTACTTACGGCAATGATGTTTAAATCATGTATTTCACATAATATTTTTCAGGAGGAAAATTTCAAATGGAAATGCAAAGGCGGGTATTTCAAGTGAACTAACATTAATTTTACCGGAGAGAATCCCCTTATTTGCTTGTACCACCTGCAGTTAAACACTGCTGCTTAATATTTGTTTATTGCTTGGAGAACTAAATATTAATGCGATAAATTGTAGCTGATCTATTCCAAATTGTTGTTTTTTATACTTAAGTGAAATTAACGTCGATAATTATAGCAAATGTTCTTTTTTATTGTTTACTTTAAGGATTCAAAGAAGTTAGACGTTAAATAAAAGACGTAGGAATTCTATAAAAAGTTTTTATAATAAATACATAATAACTCATTGATGTTTCCTATTTAAAACATTAATTATTTAAAACATAAATTTTAGCAATACCAAAAATTCATATCAAAGTAAAATTCAAATTAATTTTAGTGATTTATATACGGGGAGGAACTCTGGTACAAACACCTTTCAAACAAGTGAGTTGGTCACGGCAGATTGTGGATGATGTCTCCCCTAGCTCTTTGTTGTAGGTCTTGCAAGCCGCGCCTTCAGCTGAAAAATTACATAATATTTGATTAAAAAGTAGTTTGTAGTAACAAACATAATTTTTTAAAATTTGTTTTAAGTTATTCTTTTTTGTGATTGTATTTAACTGTTGTGAATGCAGTCAGTGACCCAATCTTGTGATGGCACGTCGAACGCGACCCATACATGTACACAGTGCAACAAGTCATTCAAATCTTTGAAAGGCCTCAACATACACACTACAAAAACACACAGGAAATGTATTAGCCAAAATAGTTCACCTTGAGACATCCATCCCATTATTTCGAGTGCGCCTACTTATGTAGCCAACGATCCAACCTTTTCCACATATCTTAGCCATTTGAAAATAGTATACCGATAGTTAAAAGAACTCGAGGAGCTCGAATAACCGTTGCTACACATTTGTCACAATTAATCCAGAAATGTTACATAAGCAATTGTACTCAAGTTGGCAGAACCTTTTTTATTTTCATACAGCACACTACATATAATAAAAACTGATGAACTGAATTTATCTTTGACTCAAAAGATTAAAAATAACTGTGCTGTAAGCTCCTCACCTTCTCCCGCACCTCTAATCAAATATGATGCCCTCGTAATCGCAACAAACTCATCGAAAACAAAATCTGTGACGGAGATCTCAAAGGTGCCGCTCGCTTTTGTTCTCCAACGACATGCTATCACCAGATACCCTGACACCCTTCAGGCCTTACGGACAAAACATCCTCCAGCTCCATTAAACCCATATTTTCTCGACCGACCAACAGCAGGGCAAGCATGCCTTCAAATTCATAAAAAATATGTTACAGGTGCCATTTTATCTTTTAAACCAGGTTCGGCTGCAGGTTTGGATGGAATCTCACCCCAACATCTGAAAGACTTAACATCGAACTCTGTGGGTGATGCAGGCGAGCAACTTGTAAATTCGATCACTAAATTAATCAACTTTATGTATTCCGGTAATGTCAATCCAGAAATTGTTCCCATTCTTTTCGGCGCGAACCTCATTGCCTCACCAAAAGACGGAGGGTGAGGCCAATGCTGTTGGATCAACACTACGACGCCTGGCCTCCAAAATTGCTGTTCGACATATTTTACCAAAATTAAATTCGGAATTTGAACCCGTACAGTTAGGCTTCGGTGTAAAAGGAGGGTGTGAGGCAGCCGTCCATGCCCTACGCTCTTTCCTAACTTACGGACATCGTGACGTGTTGCTCAAAATTGATTTCAATTCGGTAAATAGGGATACCCTGCTGACGGAAATAAAACAACATATACCGGAAATATACAATTATCTTTTTCTCAGTTACGCAGACCCAACAAAATTGTTATATCGTTCTAATGAACTGTCCTCGGAAGTAGGTTGTCAACAAGGTGATCCCCTTGGGCCAGCAATTTTAGTTTGGCTATAAATCCGATAATCAAAAATTTTAATTCTAAATTCAACGTTTGGTATTTGGACGACGGAACTCTAGGAGGTGATATGGATACTGTGTTTTCGGACCTTTTTTTAATCAAAAATAAATTTGAAGCCATTGGTTTGGAGCTTAATTTTAGCAAATGCGAACTTTTATAAATAACTGCAACTTAAATTTAAATGACGTAAAACAAAAATTTTATATTTTGGCTCCAAATATTAAAATAGTTAACAGTAATTCCTTTACCTTTAGGGTCTCCAATTTTAATGAATCTATTTCTGAATATATTAATAATTCAATTACTAAATTTCAAAATTCCGCTGACCGTCTCCTTGAAATTAGTCCACATTATGCACTTTGCATCTTAAAATTCTGTCTTTTCGTCCCAAAATTTACGTATGTGCTCCGTTGCTGCTCCTTTTGGAATCACCCAGACCTCTTGACACAAGTAGACAACTTAATCAAAATAAATTTAGAATCGATTCTTAATATGCACCTGAACGAGCAATCTTGGACCCAAGCATCCCTACCCATCCGTTATGGTGGTTTAGGGATTCGCAAAATTTCCAGTGTCTCTTTACCAGCCTTTCTATCTTCTGTCCATAGTTCAGCAAATCTCATAAGTAAAATTTTAAGGGCATCCCCTTCAAACTTTGAGATTGCTGGCCTGGAAGAAGCTAGAAACGCTTTCTTAATTGCATGCCCAGGTCAAAATTTTCCTGTTTCTCCAAATTCACAAAGGAGCTGGGACGACATAAACTGCAAATTGACTTATGACAATCTTTTGAGCTGTAGTACAGGTTCGGCGCGTGCTAGGCTTTTGGCCGTGGTACGCATGAGGCCTACTGGCTTCACGCGTACCCTTCGTCAAATACAGGAACATTTCTTGAGCCTGACACTCCGAATCGCAACCTGTCTACGGCTTGGGGTTCCGGTCTGCGTTCCTCATAAATGTCCGTGTGGCAGTGACGTCGACAAGCTAGGACATCACGGACTATCATGCAAAGTGCAGGCCGCTTCTCGACATGCAGCACTTAACGATATCATACGCCGGTCTCTTGCCACCGTCAACGTGCCAAGTCTACTTGAGCCGTCTGGTATTGCAAGAGACGATGGCAAGAGACTGACGGTATAAGTTTGATTCCATGGAAGATGGGCTGGCTGGATGGGATGCGGCTTGTGAAGCGGCTGAAAAAGCTAAAGCATGCAAATACAGGGTCTAGGCTCAAATATGTTTTTGTCCCATTCGGTGTCGAGACCCTGGTCCGTGGGGTCCTAGCGCTATAAGGCTTTTTAAGGAAATAGAAAAAAGGTTAGTCGACGTCACAGGAGACCGAAGAGCTGGCAGCTACCTCGGACAAAGAATTAGTATAGCTATTCAAAGGGGGAACGCTGCCAGTATCTTCGGAACCTTGCCTAAAGGGACTATTTTTAATAATATATTTTAGTTATTACAATATATTTTTTTTAAGGTTTTTAGTTTTAGTTTCATTATCCTAGTATACTCGTATATTTATTTTATAAATTGTGTAAGTAACAAAATATTTTATAATACTGAGTTGTACATTTTTTTTAACATAATTTAAGATTATATGAACAATGTGCAAAATACTTAATTTGTTTCTAAGTTTATATTTTCATTTAAAATTTGGTCTTTGAACTCAGCAGTAAAATAGAGAAATTAATAATCTATACGAGATAAATATATACGATTCCAAACAAGCCGCGAACATTAATTTCCGGACGAGCCACTCACCTGAGGCTAACCTGAAGAAGGAGGATTAGCGGGGTTAGCAAGTTGACTTTCCACAATCGCAAACGCCAGTTGAAAACTATAAATATGACAATGGGAATGACATATCTCAACGTTACATAACTTGACCTAACGTTGATTTCATTAATATAAATAGATTTTTATATCGTCAACGACAGCAGAAAGTCAAGTTGCTAACCTCGGAGCACTGCCGCCGCCACCAGTATTCGGATTCAACTGTCGACAGTAACCAGCGCCTAAAGCCTTCCTTTTTATATTATTTTTATATACAAGTTTTTATTACGTGCATGTTTGCGTAGGTATATGGATGTAAAGGAGGCGAGAGAGGTGTGTCAGGATCGTGCTAAATGGAATCCGTAGTCTAGCCCTTTGGGTGACAGGCGTGAGTGTTTATGTTTGTTTATGCAAGTTTTTATTACATTTTTATACATGGTTATGTAAATTCAGAAAATTATACAAGATATTTTTCACTTATTGGATTTTGTTTATCACACACAAGAATCTACAATAAAAGTATTCAAATAATAACTAATGTATAAATCCGAAAGTGTGTTTTTTGGTTTGTTCTTCTTTCATGCAGCGACGGGGCTACAGCTCAATATGATATTTTGCAGAGATTTGGGCCGAAGAGTGGCGTAACTATACAATTTATCCCGGGAATATGCACGGTTCTTAAATAGTGCTTTGAAGTCGGCTTTTACTTTTTATTAAAAGTTATTTTTTCACTTGAACCATACAATATTTTTCTACCGACTTCACAGAGGAGAGGATACTCAATTCGACTGTATGTTTTTTTTTCTTTTTCTTTTTTTTATGTGTGTTACCTCATAACTTTTTTCTGGGTGAACCGATTTCGATGATTCTTTTTTTATTTTAAAGCTGGTGCTTCTCATGTAGTCCCATATAAATTTGATCAACGTCTGAGCAATAATTTTTAAGTTATTCTTAATAATTTATATTGAAGTCGGTTGTACAAAATTTTTAACTTTACTTATTTTTAAGATTACTTATTTTCTATCGATTAACATACTATGTATGGATTAATATAAAAACGGCAATCGGCGCAAATGACCTGACATGGCACTACGCGAGCGGAGGCAGCCCGTTTCTGCAGTCCTAAATATCGCGTTATTTTTGCTGTTTGCTACTGTAGGTGAACCCCGCGCTTGTATGCATGCGTTGTGGGACGCTTCTTTGAAGCTTTCGTACTGTCGTTTAATCTGGCTATACTACCATCATTTACATCATTACAGCCAATCAAAATCCACTGCGAAACATAGGCTTTCCCATAGATTGTCACACAAGTGGGTTACTTGCCATATTTGCCACGCTTGGCAGGCGGGTCTGCAACCGCAGATTTTTGATGTGTAATATCTTTTCTCTGGCTTTCCCACAATCTGTGTGTTTGGTTTCGTGAAAAGGGACGGCAATTTGTAACAGGTAGCCGGGGAAACGCGCGCTATTTGATTTGACCATAAACCATAAACTAATTTATATGTGTAAACTATATTAATAAATGTATTTACTGTTGACAGCAAGTGTCTGAAAAAACTGCAGATGATTAATAAAAAATACAAGTGAGTAATATTGAATAAATTTATTCGAATAAATATTTCCGTATTTAGGTTTTATAAATTTTGAGGTTAATTTCTATGGCCGCTAAATTGATGTTTTTAATTTTAAATAAAAACAAAACAAATTGCTTTTTTCAGGATATAACGTTAAGGGTGCGTTTGCAAATCGGGCAAAATTATGCTGTTTTTCGGTACATTTTGTGACAAAACTAAACCAAATCAAACATAGCTAATTGCTACTACGTATAAAATGGTTATTCATCTTCAAATGGTGGTGACTTTTTTGTTGAAAATAATAGTTTTTATATTGTAAATACGATCTTCCCTAGCCATTTTCTACAAAATTAACGATACCGGCTCATGTTTAGGTACATTTTTGTTCTATTATCAACATATATTAAGATTTCTAAAAATACTATAAGTAGGCAGACATATTCAATAAAAAATAGTGTTGTTTACTTTTTATCAAAACGTCACAAATAGTCGTAAAAAAATAAAAACTGATGCTTATTTTTTCACATATTTTGCTAATAGGGATGAATCATAATGGATTGCAATAAGGGTTAATTTATTTTTGGTGCCTGTTTTGATTTGTTGTAAAAAGCATGTACAGATAGAGCTTGTGTCTAAAGTTTTCGCGCACGCGGCCCATAGACATTTGTACGACCTCTAAGTCATCCAAAATATATTTATTCGCACAGCCATCGAAACTCCAACTTACACAGAGACTGTCAACTTCCGACGATCTCTAAGTATTTCAAGGATATGTCTCGGCGCTATTTCGAGAATGCCGAGACACATCCCAACCCGCTAGTGGTAAACGCAGCCACCTACGCTCTGACTCCGAACGTTACGGAAAGCTTCCGGAGGTCCCGTAACCTTCTAATCGAACCCCCCGTTCCGCAAGATGCCGACGACCGAAATGTCGCCGGCCACTCACACATATAATAAACACTACACACTCACCTAGTGTCACAAACACTGTTAGGACAACAACGGATGGGACGCAGCGAGTCCATAAACGGGCGCAACGCACACCCCTGCATCACGTACACACCGTACACCCGCGTCCCTGGGCGGTTCTCACCGCCCAGAACATCGAATGATACTAGTTAGCCGTCAGAGCCGCGGCTCGCCACCCCCTGTTCTGGCGGCCGTTAGATAACTCCACATCCACATCCACGTGTACTGTAAACTGACACACACACTGTACAGTGTAATAAAAATTCACCCTTTTTTAGCTCGCGATCTTTCAGGCCGCGGGCCCTGAGATCAATAGATCTGTAAAAGCCAAAAGGCTAACAGCACAAGCATCATCAAAACCAGTATATACGTTTCGGTTTTTGGTCGGCAATGGAATTTTAGTAGACGTTGGTGCTTGTTGTTATAAAGAAAAATTTTTTTGCATGTACTGAATCTCGACACGATCATGGTATGGAACATGCGATAATATTTTTTGTTTATTTTTTTTTTTAAAAGGGTTGAGTCACTCGCGTCCGTAGTTTTCGACCACTTAACCCTAGGCCCACCCTACACGTGTACCCCGGGTGGTGCCAAACGAGCGACAAAGCCGAAAGGTTAGACTCGGCTCCTCACCGTATGGTAGCGGCGTAAAATCTACCACCCCTTAGTTCGCACCATGAGCCAACAAATCAAAGAAATGGCCTGAGTTCCGGCGCCCCTTTAATGGGGCAGGGTGCGAAGAATCTCCGGGAGAAAAACCGGCGATAAGGTTCGCCACCCGTCACGTTCTGTCTCCCGGAGGGGCGAAAAGTGGATTACGGAGGCCCGTCTGGATACGCTGAATGTATGTGGAGCAATGAATGATAAGATGGATGAAGTATGCGAAATGATGAATGATAGAGGAATAGATGTGTTATGTGTAAATGAAGCGAAATGAAAGGGAAAGGATGCCACTGCACATGGCATGTATACCGCTTACTGCTCTGTTTATATAAAACTACTGAATGGGTGTTGATGAGGTTTTAACAAAAATTTAAAAAATGGAGTCACAAAGAATCTTGAGTATAAGTTTTGTGTAAGTTACGTACATTGCATGTATATTTTAAGTAGGGCTAGCTAGGATAGGATATTAGTAAGTATAGATAGGATATCGGTGTTTTGTTATCAAGTCGATCACATTGGTGAATCACACACGTGCAAAGCTTAAGCAAGTCTCTAGTAAGGAATATATAAGAAATCGATAGATTACTAATTAGATAATTAATAGAATCAGGCGTTACTTTGGAAATATTAGAGGATATATTTGGATATCTTAGTAAATAAAATGATGTGTCTTACCTAGTTTGAAGAGCACTCCGTCACGTGCACTATCCCCGTCACCACTAATCCCAGCACCACTACTCCCACCACCACTACACTAGGAAAGACACACCACCGATGACAATACTGTATTGTGTTCAATCTGTGTAAGACACATCATTTTATTTTACTAAGCGGATATTTGCAAAGTAAATATTTACAACTTTAAGATTACTAATTTTAAATAACAAATTATAAAACTACTGAATAATATTTTTATGGAATGCTTCAGAATTTTAATAAGTTTGAACATCTGAACTTTCAGAAAATCAAAAATGAAAGAAGAAAACAGAGAAACAACATGCCGTGTGATGACCACGTAGTTGAAGCTATCGCTCCATTCCATCTGATGGTAAATGGATACACCTTCATCTATCCTCAATTATAAATCAAAACGCATATACGTTATCACCCCTAATGTGTGTCAGTGACAATACATCTGTGGCATTTATGTTATGAGTCATTTGTTTTCCATTATTACCCCCGCCTAATACCTGCAAATTAGTGCAATGATAATTTAGTACATATATCGAAGAGAAATTTGTTTTTGCGCATTCGCTCTCTGAATTTCTTTAGTGACACAATGGCTACTCCTTTGTTTTGTACCAAAAAGACTTGAAGACATCTCATCTGGCAGAAGATATCGTAATTCATGTGGATGACGATGACGATGATGATTCTGATGTAGAATTTAAATGTAAATAGTTTTAGATTTAATTTTAGATATAAGTTATTATCTTTATATTTATATTTATTTTTAATATACATAACTTGTTACATTCCAAACATTTGTACTTATAGTTTTTTTTTAATACATAGATACTTAATTAATAATTTATTTTAAATCATTATTATTCTTATTTTAATAAATATGTTGTTTTATCTATTTTTTTTCATTTTTATCACTAACCCACATAATGACAAAACTAAATACACTATCGATAACGCTTATCGACAACAATAATGCGCATCACTATGCTCGCCCCTAAGGCCCGTGAGTGGGAGAGAGAGCGAAATACTACGATGATTTATGACCCAAACTGCACCGACAAAATAATTCTAGTATAGTGGATTTTTCTACTAAAACTGGTACTTTTGACCCTCCCGCTAGTGGAGAAATATTGCTTTTTCTGGCTGGTGTTTTTTCTAGTGGTTCAGTAGAATTCAGTTTCAATTAGTAGAAAGATGATCACTCCACCATCAGGCCACTTACACGTTTCGAAATATATTTTTACTTCATTTCATAAACTTTCATTACTTTTAATGTGTAGGCAACAATGATTCGTCAGACATAACGTGTGTAAGACGATCCATCCAAATCCAAACTTGAGGAATTAGCAACTTTTGCGATTACTCCTATGCCCATGGTGAGAAACTATTGAGTAGTATGAATGTAATGAAAAACAAGCAGAGGAATATATTGAAGTTAAATTCTTTAACTGCCATATTAAGAGTATGCTGCGGTTAGAGGTTGGCAAGAATATGCTGCAAGTTACCAAAAAATCGTATCATCACTATCATCGTCGGTTGACGATGATGGTGTTGACAAACATGATTCATATTAAGAAGGCAATTTAATTTAAAATAGCAGTTGATAAAATAATATATTCTTAATTTTGACTTACTGATTTATTTTTATTGACGTAGAAATTAAATTTCTATAATAATCTAAGGTAACCTAATATTAATATACCTATTGTTTTCTTTCGTATTAAAAAAATGTTTAGTGGACAAGTTAGGGATAATAAGAGTAGGTCGCTTTTTGTTAGTGTTTTTCTGGTGGTTTTAGAAGTTAAATCTGGGGGAGAGCTAGTTTAACTGTTGACTACACTGGTTGTCACATAAATAATAAGACTACAGCCAAAGAACTTATAATCACTATAGTCTTTGCGTTATAGCAATAGCATGATGCGGTTGACAGGTTACCAGGTCACTAGAACGTAACTTGCGTTCGTTTGATACGACAAATTTTTTAACTGAGAAAATAAACTAAATTTCTTTTTATTAATTTTCTTTATTCAGATATGACTATTAAATTAAAATTAACTTCTTCTTCTTAAATCTCACCTTATGTAGTTTTTTTTACTAATAAAATTATAAAAGTTTAACTTAATTCACTTGCGTGCGCCGTTACGTACTATGCTTACTAGCGGTATTTTTTTTAAGTTAGTAGAGATGTGCCTCATAATCGGTCATATTTATGTATACTAAATTTAAGTAGCTTACGATTCATGTACTACAATAAAGAAATAAATAAATTTCAAAATAAAAATAAAAGTTTTCTTCCTTTTGGCATTTTAAATAAACAAACTCAACAAATAACGTCCCGATTCACCCTTGATCGGGACGCTAATGTCTCGATTGTTTACGAACCTCCTTAGTCTGTACTTCGATCGATAATTATACAGCAAAATGAATACGTCTGTAAGCTGTTACTGTGGCTGTTACTACATTTAAATATTTTAGCTTTGACATTTCATATTTTATCACCAAACTCGGACTAAATAGTCAACATCAAAGTTTTCAACTTTACGCGTATTTTGTAGGCAAGTTACAGATATCAATCATGCTGTTTCTTCTTTTCTCTCACCGAATGATGCCGTCAATTTGACCATTATTTTTATTATTTAATTATTTTAGTAGTAATAAGTACATTACCTAACTTAAATGCTGCGGTTTAGATAAGTACATTTAGTAAAGTGCAAAAGTCTTGTGGGTTAGTTCTTCTACTAATCAATTTCTTCAAGCGGTTGTAGGTACTTTTGTTTTCAATAAATAAAGTCACATTATGCGTGCGATGCGAGGATTTTATCTGGGCTTTTGAGGTTATAATTTGATTATGAGTGAATGTGTGCTTTTTTATGTATGATGTCGGTGTTGAGGGTTTTTCGAAGTGCATGCGTACTGAGTTCATAAGATTGAGTCATTCAGAAAATTCGGAGTCTGCAACGATAACTAAACGTTCAACAAGTTCTTATTTGCCGAAAACGAAAAACGCACATAGACGAATATGCAGTTTTTCCGATGTTTGGACGATAAATTATTCAATCATTAGCTCAGTCCCAAAAATAATTATAAAGCACATTGCGCATTGTGTCAAAAAGACTTTAGTTAAACTCATGGCGGCCAAAATGACTACAATTTTTATTTTATTTTATTAGATTTTAAAACCAAATTCTCGACTATTTTTACCTTCCATCCCGATATTTGATCCACAGGACCTGGCAACACTAATATACATATAACGATATAATATAGCGAAAGGCGCTAGCACTAGTACCTTGTAAAGCTACAGGTGTAGTTAACGCCGTACTGAAAATTGCAGGTGCTGGCAGCCATTTTATTTGTTTTAAATTTTAATGTCAAGATAAATGTTACAATTAACCTAAAATAGATGTTTTTTATTTTAAAATTAATACATAGTATTATTAACTATAATTTCATAATTTGTATTAAATTGTAATTAAAATTGACATGAATTGTAATTTATTTATGGAGAGATAATTTTTGCTTTGCTTTGTATGCGCTAGTACTTCTCATTAGCATATGTGTAATAAATACTAATAGTGAGTCAACTCGGCGACTAGACGGAGCAAAGCTGGGGCGCGGTATGAAGGAGAGCGGAGTCCCCCTCCTGCCCACGACGCCTGCGATGGTACCGGTCGGCTTCGCTTGCTTACCGGTACGCCCGTTTAGGAGTGTCACGTACACGGAATCAGTTACACGCGTTTGGTGTTCACCAAGCAACATGATATTACTCGGTATTATTTTGAAATATTGGGAAGGATTGTATGACGCTTTAATTAAAATTAAATTCTAATAACCATGTGATTGCTTTCCATCACGATTTTAATTGAATTATATGTAAGGATGAGAATTCGTCATATCCTTAAATTCAACAAAAGACAATTAAAAAAACCCAATAATAAATGTCGTAAATATTTTTCGGTTGCACATCTGTAACGAGGCGGTTGAATAAACAGAACCAACGTATAATTTTAACCTGTTTTATTTATTCTGTTCAACTCCCTATCCAATATTGTAAGCGGAATACCTGAGATACTGCTATATAGGTAAAATATAGTAAAATTAGGTAGGTACCTACCAGCACAAGTCTTTGTTTCCATCACGACGAATCAGGTGAAGTTCTAAAGAACTAGTTTTGTAAAGTAGTAATTAGTTTGTATCATTGTATTGAAAAATAAATTATTACGAAAAATATTGTAATATAATGTTATGATATTATTATCTAAGGAAATGTTTTTGTGACAACCCTTGCATATTTTTAGCGACTTGACGTCGAGACAGCCTTGTAGGTATTTTGTGGTATAACAAAGGAATTGACCCACTATTAGTATTTATTACACATATGTTATTAGTTTGTGGGTTTGTATATAGTTAATCGCCTTTTTTAAATCGATTTAACATTGTTCCATCTCTAGAAACGCTAAACTGTAAGCTGTCACCCGCACCATGCTATAACGCAAAGATTATACATGCGCAGCATCCTCTTAGTAGTCTGTGATCACTATGTTTACAGATCACCAGGGGAGTTTTGGCAGGAACTTGACCGGCAGCGGATTGCTGCTCCTGTATTATTGTTTAAATAACGGTTTTAAGTAGATTTTGATATGTAAAAGTGGTGCATTTTTGTGTATTAAATGTGCACTATTATATATTTTTATAAGATTTTGTGTATTAAATGTGTACTAGTATATTGTGCGCATGTGTAATATTTGTGGAAACGGTGAAACAAGTGCTCCGCTGGTGATATGAATCACAAGATAAGGTGTCTGTCTGCTTAGACGCCTTGAGATACTATCGCCAACTGTCTGCTGGCTCAAATTGCAGTCATAATCTCCCAAAAACTACGCAATGTGACGCATCAACATATTGCGAAGCAGTGTACTTTATAGGATTATTATCACTTGATACTGAAAGAAATGAAGACATGGCTTTACAGACAAGCATCCAAGCCAAAAATTTTAATAAAATAATATCGATATCTATATTTATATTGATATTAATCGCATCGATATTTTTAGACAGTATGAACAGTATCGATAATTATCGCGTGATAAATATCGATATATCGTCATGTTTTGCATGATGTAGGAGGATGAGAGCCAAAATTTTATTACTGGACATTTTGACGTTAGGAGTAATATTATTCTATGTTTTGACGACGAAAATAAAACAACAGCACATGAATGCTTTTGTTTATTGTTTTGTCTGATAAATTAAATTGTCTATTACATTATTAAATAAATATATCTTTTTAAAATATAACGAAATTGATACGAATGCGATATTCTAAAATAAATATCGAATATCGATATATCGAGATAAATAAATATAGACGTGAAATATCGATATTTTTGTTACAAAATATCGATATTTCGATATTACCCAAGCCTAGTGATCACTGATCACTATCATTTCATCTCATCACTATTCAATATCATATCAATGTTGATTAGGACTGGGCTGTAACAGGCAAATCGTATATCTGTTCCGCCTGTTCCAGTTTCACACTACATATTTATTTATCTATGCGATAAATACGCAATAAATACGCCTCACTCACTCACTCCTAATGGTGAGGGTTTTTGGCGGGAACTTGACCGGCGGCGGTTTGCTGCTCCTGTATTATTGTTTAAATAATGGTTTGAAGTAGATTTTGATATGTAAAAGTGGTCCGATTTTGTGTATTAAATGTCTGCGCATGTGAACTATTAGTGGAAACGGTGAAACAAGTGCTCTGATGGTGATGTGATTCTCAAGATAATGCGTCTGTCTGATTAGGCGCCTTGAGATACCATCGCCAACTGTCAGCTGTCTGCTGGCTCAAGTTGCCGTCAAAATCTCCTAAGGGCTGCACAATGTGACGCATCAACATATTGTGAAGCAGTGTACTATGAAGGATAACTATACATTGAACTTCAGGCTCAGAACCCAAAGCCGTAAAGCCAGTTATAAAAAAAAATATTTTGTTTTTGTTTACCTGTCAGCGGCAAGAAGAAAAATAAGACTTGGTTCCGGCCTTTACACCTTAAAATTCTATATATTCAAAATAAAAAAGACAAGGCTGTATGGCTTAGTTCCTATGCCTGCTCTCTCAAGCGAATAATAAAACTCCGTACAGAAGCTCATGTACTCACATAATGGCAAACTTATTAATACATGTTTCATGCAGACCTTATTACAATTGCTTACTCTAGTGTCGCGATATAGGCCACACACAGGGTGCAAAGTCAGCAATAGCATTTATGCACGTACTTGTATCACTCTGTGTGGGGTTGAATCCATGACTATTCCCTCCTCAAGAGCGAAATTATCGACATTTTCAGGTATCCGATGATTTCGCTTAATTACACACAGTTTATATCTAATTATAATTACAATACAGAAAATAATTGGTAGAATTACATACAAAATTATCGTTCCTAAACTAACACTCTTAATGTTAATAGCACTTGCATTTTCACTGAGATTTATTTTGTTAAATTTTACTAGTTGGACCAGTTGTTTAATTTCGTCTAGATTTATACCTTTTAAACTCACTTCACTGACACTGGGAGGTTTCGAAATCTTCAGTTCTGGTAAGTTTTTCATTGGGTAAATTCGATAATTTAGGTCATCTGAGGAAGATTGGTGGTATTTAAAATGAATATTTCCAATTTCGCCTTCACATAAATCGTTTACGGTGATTATGTAAGTACCACATAACAGTTCGTGAGTGACGTCATTGTCGCACTTTCTGGTAAGTAGCCTATGGTTTCTCACGTATAGTATCCAGCTTTCGTGGCTTATTCGTTGCATTTTGGGATCTTCAATGTCAACAGTATGCTGTTCACAGGCATCGAGGTTTGATTGAAACTCCATGAGCTGTTCCACGCAGCTTTGTTCTGTATGCATCAGCACTTCGTCGTTATTGCACAGGAATTGATTATCCAAAGCAATTTGTTTACAGGATCTCGGGTCTGGCAAGTATTCTTTTTCTTTTACCAATAGGTATGGGTATTTGGGAATAACTATAATAGTTTTGTTTGCAATAGTAATTGGCAATGAATAAATTTTGAAATAACTATGTTTTATTCCCTACTAAAGGGACCTCTAAGATAAACGTGATCTGGTTTTTTGTGCTTAACCTTAATACAATTTTCTAATTTAACTAAGTTATTTTCATTTACAGGATATAACAAACTTTCAGTTGTCGCGATTGATTGTAATAAATTTAACAATTCCGTAGAGTTAAAAATTGATTGATGCAGAACAGATATCTTACTGAACGCTAGTGCAGTTTCGATTTCTCCTAGTATTACGTTAATAGTTATAAAATAACTCAAAAACATGTCAAACATACCTAAGATATAAGTAGAATAATTGGAGTTTTCTTCTTTTGTAATTAGGAATTTAACAATTCTTTCAATTCTCTTTAAGCGTTCATCTAAAATTAAAGTATTGTTATGTAAGGTCTCTGTACTGTTGATGAAACTATCCAAGATTTTGGAGACCAATGTAATTCTCTTATCCGACACTATCTGATTATCGTTTAGTTTAGAAATCAATGAGTCATATCGGATGGCATCATCATGATCCAAATTACCAGTTACTATTTTTATCATAGACCCAAGCGGGTCAATAATGCCTCTTTAAATCTTTTCGATGGCACAAGTTGCCGAAATTTTCTATAGTTGCATCTCTTAAATACCCTATGTGTTCGAATAGCTAAAATTCATGAATATATGGTTTATTAACATCTATCAACGCAACGAATTCGTCATAATTTAATATACTAAAATCTAAATCACTACCTATACCTTCTAAGTTTAAAGTTTTAATAATAAGCCAGTTGTCTATTTGCAAGGAGGCACGACCCAGTTTGACAGGCAGGATCCTGGGTTTTTTCAAGTTTTGAAGTTGAAGGGCCCATCCTTTCTGAACCATCGTCAGAATTATTATACACCACCTGTGGAGGACGTTTAATGTTTTAATTGGCACTGAAGTATTTTATTACCAATCCTAACAGGAACTATATTTCTTTCTATATTACCACTAACGACAGCTTTCCTATATCGTGGTTTATCTTTACTCTTCTCGTGTTAGATTCCTTGGCGCATATAACATCTCCTATTCTAAAATTTCGATCTGTTTCACCGCCTTTTGTTCTTTACCTTTTCTTTTTCTCTAACATTTTATCTGATATGTAATTATATAGATGTCTAATACGTTTAGCATGATCTTTAATAGTTGTTGGGTGTAACATTTTCGAAATTCGGCGAACGTTGAATTAGAATCGGTATGACCGAAAACGATTTCGAAAGGAGTAAGGCCGGTTGTACTATGTATAGTGTGGTTATAAGCCATAATTGAGTAACTCATTCTGTACACTTTCGTTCGTATTTCGCCAATCTGTATATCTCTATAATTGTGGAGGAATCTCTATTATGCCTGTTGAATTCGGGTTATTCGAGTAGTAATGTAGTAGTATGTTATACATAGTCATAAGTTCCTAATGAGGTCATTATTAAACTCACTACCGGGACTGAAGTTAATTTTAAGGTGTTCCATATATTGAAAAATATTTAATAAGCGCTATTACGATTTCCGGTGCGGATCTTGGGATTTGATATTTGTCCTAACTTACTAAATGCGTCAACCAAAGTTAGGTAATAAACGGATTCAATTGAAAAAGGTCCATGAAAACTTCTTGAAAGGGGCGTTTTGGGTTTGAGTTAATTGAAGTAATGGTTTAATGAGTTTTCTTTCATATCATTTTTCTGCAGGCATCACAAACATTAAGTACTGCAGCAATCGTCTCTTGCATGTTCTGCCAATAATAATTTCTTTTAATTCTACTCATTGTTTTTATTCCTCTGTGACACGTCTTTCCTCATGATGTTGCAGTATGATTTTTTGTTCTCTCTCGTCTTCTACATATATAACACGCTCTGTACATTCAATAAATTCTACCATTCCTTTAAATAGCTGTATAATGATTTTAGAGAATTCTTTTCTATGCTGAATGTTTCGAAATAAATAAAATATTTAATCTTCGGCTTAATGTACTCTTTTAAGAATTTTTAATAAGATCTTCATTCTTAAGTGGGCAAAACTTGAGAACCTTTTGTTTATCCCTGGATAAATTTCACTTGTACCTCATTTTTATGCCAGGTATAAACTAAAATTTGGTTTGGTTTTGAATCAATGGCCTCTTTTAACATCGGAATGCCATTAGATTCCAGATCTTGTCCAGAATGCACCGTTACTGTACTACTATCAGTAGATATAGGTGGTAACGGGTAGTTCGTGCTAGTCTCTAATCGGTCGACGGATACAGGTGTGTCAGTTATAGTTATTGTCTTAGAGTCGTCCCTGTTTTCAGTCGTCAAGTCCATAATTTGGTCAGTTAATTCAGTCAGATATTTTTGTAGTTTTTGTTCTTTAGGGTCCAGGTTTACTTCCAATGATTGTGAGTCATCAGAGTCTATGGCATTTAGTTTTATCCGAGAGAGGGCATCAGCATTACTATTTTGTTTTATATGTTTTGTATACAATATCGAAATCGTACTCTTGAAGACGTAGCCACCAACGGGTCAACTTACTATTCGGTTCTTTGAGCGAATAAAGCCAAACTAGTGGTCTATGGTCGTTATATATGGTGAACTTACGCCCGTAAAGGTATGGTCTAAAATGTTTACGGCCCATATTATATGAGTAGTTCACGCTCTATTGTACTATATCTGGTCTCAGTGTCGCTGAGAGTTCTACTGGCGTAGGCAATGGGCTTATCGGATCCTATTGTCCCCTGCGATAAGACTGCACCTAAAGCAACAGTAGAAGCACCCTATGTAGTTAAAACGTAGGGTTTGTCTGGGTCATTGATAAAGGTGCATTAGTCAGAAGTTCTTTACTTCTGAAATGCATCAATATATTTTGATCTACTACAATTTTATTTCGTATTTTTAGGCATGCTGTAAGGCTGAGTGATTTTGGGAAGTCTTTTAAAAGCGTCTGTAATAACCAATCAATCCTAAGAAACTCTTGATCTCGGTAGTCGTCCTTGGTAACGGTAGTTTAATACAGCCTCAATCTTATCATTGTTTGGTTTAAGTCCTTTAGTAATAACGTGCCCTAGGTATAGCACTTCTTTTCTTAAGAATTTGATTTGTCAAGTTGTATTTTTAAATTAGTCGATCTCAATCTGTCAAAACTGTCCTTAATTTTGTAAATGTTCTTAGAGGCTACTCGAGAAAATAATTATGTCATCAAGATAGACAAGGCAATGAATTCCTTGTAAGCCTCTTAGGATGTTATCCATGGCTCTTTGAAGGTAGCTGGATGTCTTCAGGCCAAAGGGCATTCTAAGGAATTCATAGTGTCCGTTCTCTGTACTGAATGCCGTTTTTTGTCTATCTGACTCGTTGATTTCAATTTGGTGGTATCCACTAGCTAAGTCCAAGGTTGAAAAGTAAGTACTCTTACCCAGTTTGTCAAAAATGTCAGTGATATTGGGTAAAGGGTACTTATCGTCCACAGTTATGTCGTTTAAACGTCTGTAATCGATAACCATCCTATACTTCATTTCACCAGATGCGTCTCTCTTTTTAGGAACTAAATGGACTGGGGCTGACCAAGGGAAAAAGGATTCCTGAATCACATTATCATTTAGAAGTTTCTGTACTTGGTTTTAATTTCATGTTTGAGCGGCAGGTTGTCTATAGGGTTTGATATAAATAGGGTCTTCGTTTTTGTTCTAATATAGTGTTTGACTTCATTAGCAAAAGATAAGGGTATTTGATCGCTATAAAAATGTCTTTACATCTACATAAGTGGTATATCGATTTTTGTTCTTCTTCCGACATGTGGTCTAAGCGTAGTTTCTCTAAGTTTTGCTCTAATATTTTATCTACTTCAATATCTGATATATCTGTAATATGATTAACTACACACCTAGTCGTTTTACTCTCTTCATAAACTTCTACATTAAGTTGTCTTTTAATAGTTAATTTTATCGGTATATCTAAAGTATTCTGGATTACTGTAGTCGTATAACCATCCTTACATCTCACTAACGCACTAGGCATTCGCACACCCTTACGAAATTCTTTATAATCGATTACAGCATTACCCGAATATAAATTTGTTGGGAGTTTGACTCTCTGCTCGGAACGGGGAGATAACTCCAAAACGTAAGAAGATTTACAATGTATTATAGGTATTACGGTTGTTTTAGTTTTAAGAATCTGTTTTTGAATCTATTACCTTCTAGGTTGAGTATATCATTCCCACTAAGCCATCGTATCTAGAGTCGACATTGTAAGTGTATAGTTTATGAATATCGTTACAGTTGAAAATTGGTAAAGACGGGATTTGAATAACTTGATTATGTCTGCTCGATGCATGTGTGCATGACTTCATGATTCGTGACTTATGTACTCTGGAAAGTATTTATGGGCTTTGATGGACTAATGAATGATCGCGTACTACCTGTATCAATCATAAATTTAGAGTCGATTTCCGGTATATAAATAAACGGCAATCTCAAATTAGTACTACAATTTAACTCTATCTTTCGTAGACCTTTCCGAGGCTTCGACCTGAAAATCCTCGTCGTCCATATTGGTTGGGACGCCATGGTACTTCAGGAATTACTGTCGAATTTTCATTTTCATAATTGAGCTCGGAATATTAAGGCCACTGGGTACCCTCATAGCAGCAGTTATCATAAGAAATTGGGTACACATCGCCGCACGAATTATCGTAATAAGTATTGTCTAGGTCGAGTTCATTTAATTGAAAGCCTTGTTGATTTGTTTTAAGTGGTGGTGCCGTTCGCATCGTGACGTCACTGGGCCCAGTGTATTGATTTTTATTTAACTGAGGCTTGTAACCAAATTGTTGGGGCTTATAAAAGTTTTGTTGTTGGTTTCCAAATTGTTGTGGGCGCATTCCGAACTGTTGGGGACGCATATTAAATTGTTGTGGACGCATGTTAAACTGTTGCGGGCTTATACCAAATTGTTGCGGGCGGAAGCCAAATTGTTGTGGGCGGTATCCAAAATTTTGTTGATTATTATTAAATTGAGGTAGATTCGATTGTGGCCCCTGCGAAAGTCCAAAGTTAAATTTGTTAGGGGTTAATTCGGGTTTATAGCCCATCGGTATCATTGAATTAAAATTATTTGTACCGAATTTAAACGTAGGGTTATTATTTGGTAAACTGGGTGGCGTTGGTTTATTACTAGGATTACTATACATTTTATTATAGTATACTGCTCATGGAAGTTGACTTCTTCCATGACCACACTAAAGACTCTTCTAGTGTACTGCGCTTTAAACGAACAATGCGCACCATATTTTCTGGCAAATTATACAAAAGACATTTAGAGATGTGTTATTATATATAATAATTTTTACTTTTACATTCTGATCGGTTAATCTATTTACTTTCGATATTAAAACACTACGAACGGATTGGATCCTATTACAGAAATCTAAAATGACGCGTTGTTTTGGATACGCAAACCTTCAAGTTCTATAGCAATACATTCTTCACTCCTAGGGTCTCCAAATGTTGAATTAGTAGTTCTTAAAATCTTCCCACGAATTAATGTCCTCACGCTCGCTAAAGAGCGCTGCAGCGTCGCTACGAGTCTACTTGTTATCGCGCATTACGTATAAATTTTGTTAATCGGATCCCTATATTTATTTAGTATATACTCACGTTTGCGAATAAAAGATTTAATTGGTGCTTATCACCGTTAAATATCGGTATAATTTTGAGCATTTCATTAGGAATCATCTTAATTTGCACTTGATCTTCCATTTGTACAACTTTATTTTATAAAATACGACGATAAAATAATATAATTAACACAAGAATTCAAACTCACAATCAAAACACAGTCAATATAAAAGTAAAACAATTAATAAGTAAAATACACAATATCAAATAAATGAGTCCTCAATAAAATTTAATAAGCATACATACACTACAATTATAATTAGTAATAGTTATAATCGCTTTGTTCCCACAGTGCAGTTTATCGCGTCATTGCATGGACGCGCTTACTTATCAAGTTATTCCTAGTATTTCTTTATGCAGCTAGTTATTAAGTTTAAGTATTCTTAAATATAAGTTTCAGATTTTTATGTAAACCAGATAACGTTATATCGCAAGAGGTCTAATTGCAAAATAACAAAACTATATAATATGGCAAGGAAAGGATGGTAATTTGGACTCACCAGCCAGCCTTCGTCATCTTCAGCTGCTCTCCACTTGACAAATTTATATTGGTTCGCAGGATCGCCTCGCAGCACGAACGCGGAAAACTATATTAAACGTATTTATTCGCGGAGCGCAAGCAATGGCGATCCTACCGGCTGCGCCAGTCAAGTTAACGGGAGGTGGCGTTTTTAAAAACTAAAATAAAACTAAGAGATGTCCGTACAGAAGCTCATATACTCACATAATGGCAAACTTATTCTAATACATGTTTCATGCAGACCTTATTACAATTGCTTACTCTAGTGTCGCGATATAGGCCACACACAGGGTGCAAAGTCAGCAATAGCATTTATGCACGTACTTGTATCACTCTGTGTGGGGTTGAATCCATGACTCCATACTGTTCGCGACGGTGAGAAGTGTTTGGAAACAAAGTAATTGAAAAATAATATTAAAATTATTTGTGACAAACCTAAGTGAAAAGTGCAATAATATAATTTTACAACATGTTTACAACCTTAGTATTATAGTATAGAGCATCGTTTGGTAATAGCTAAGAAAATAACTCCTATTTGTACAAACAAAAAGTCGACCAATCAGAGGGTGACACGTATAGAACATTCTAGAAATTATTAATTAACTGCGTAATAGTTAGTCCCGAAAATGATGGAAATAATTTTTATGCTCTAGAAGAATAATTGTAAACATGGTATTGAATTAGATTAAGGTTTATAGATTAAGGAAATAAAACAATATTTAGCGTAACGATACTTATTTCCTATTTATAGTAAAATTAAAGTATTAATGTACCCAAATATTGTGAAAATTTGGGATATTTTGGTTAATAACTTTTTACATTGTTAATATATTAAGAAACCTTTATGGTGTGCTAATAGACAACTGAATTACCGATTTAACAATGTATAGTATTAGTGTAGGAAGTAATCGTGTACAGAATAAATTGTAATTTAAGACAATTGTATAGAGAAAATAGTATGTAATAAAGAGGCAAAACGGACATTGGCAAGCGGCTCACTTTAAGGTAACGCTCGAGTCTACCTTATGGCTTCGGCGCGCCTAGTAACATTGTAGTAGCTGAAGTGACTAGTAGCAGAACCAAGAAGTAGCTGAATATAGAACATAGTGAATAGTAGCTAGCAACATAGTAGCTGATAATAGCAGCTACACAAGTGATAGTAATAGCTAGTTGTACAACATAGTAGCTGATAATAGCAGCTAGTAAACAGTGATAATAAAAGCAGATAGCACTAGTAGTAGTAGGTTACTACCGAACATTTTAAAGAAATAGTCAACTGAAGAAATCATCTGAAAAATATATTGACCAACCGATAGTGAACAACCAATATAGAACAACCGTAGTTGACCAACCGTATTCAACAACCGTGGTCAATAACCAATTGTCAGAAGATTTCCGCCGAACAGTTGAGCAGTCGAACCGCTGGCCACTGCCTTGCCATTTGTATTCTATTTCGTGCATTTTGATTTAACCTCAGTCCACAGTACCCCAGCTGCACCCACAAAGACGGCAGTAGAAGTATCCTCCGGAACTTATAGGTGTAGGACGTGAGCGACTCGCGGAGTACTTTCGATAAAACTTATTACTCCCGAGTTTCGCCCGTCCGGCACACATACCACAATCGTGCCGAGTTTCAGTACATGCAAAAAAAATTTCTTTATAACAACAAGCACCAACGTCAACTAAAATCGCTCCATTGCCGACCAAAAACCGAAA
Source organism: Parnassius orleans (assembly GCA_029286625.1). Lineage (NCBI taxonomy): Eukaryota > Metazoa > Arthropoda > Insecta > Lepidoptera > Papilionidae > Parnassius > Parnassius orleans. The sequence goes on from JAGSMP010002231.1 coordinate 59,462, forward strand.
CGTATGTACTCGTTTCTGATGATGTTTGTGCTGTTAACCTTTTGGCTTTTACAGATCTATTGTTCAGGCCGCGAGCTAAATAAGGGGTGAATTTTTATTACACTGCATCGTTACTTGCGTAACGAAGACTCCTAGGACAGTATACAGTACACGTGGATGAGTTATCTCAAGGCCGTGAGAACAGGGGCTGGCGGACCCCGGCTCTGACGGCTAACTAGTATCGTTCGATGTTCTGGGCGGTGAGAACCACCCAGGGACGCGGGTGTTCTGTGTGTACGCGATGTAGGGGTTTGCGTTGCGCCCGTTTGTGGACTCGCTGCGTCCCATCCATTGTTGTCCTAACAGTGCTTGTGGCACTAGGTAAGTGTGTAGTGTTTATTATATGTGTGAGTGGCCGGCGACATTTCGGTCGTCGGCATCTTGCGGAACGGCGGGTTCGATTAGAAGGTTACGGGACCTACGGAAGCTTTCCGTAACGTTCGGAATCAGAGCGTAGGTGGCTGCGTTTACCACTAGCGGGTTGGGATGTGTCTCGGCTTTCTCGAAATAGCACCGAGACATATCTTTGAAATACTCAGAGATCGTCGGAAGTTGACAGTCTCTGTGTGAGTCGGAGTTTGCTGGCTATGCGAATAAATATATTTTGGACGACTTAGAGGTCGTACAAATGCCTATGGGCCGCGTGCGCGAAAACTATACTTTTATAAGACATGATAGGTCTTACGCATGCTTTGCACGGTGGAGCTTGTGTCTTAAGGACAGTTTGCGCTTTCTGTTAACTAGCGGGTGGAGGCGACTAGTGACAATTTTGGCACGGTTGCGGACATTGCGAATGTGTTTAGCGAATGTCATACCATGGTCAAATGTGACCCCTAGGTATTTGGTTGTCGATTGCCAGGGTATCTGGCGGCCGTACAGGGTGATCGTATTTATCGATTTCTTGGGATTTATGTTTTGACGATTGAGAGTTGGGGTGCTTTGAAAGTGTATTTCTAGACTTTTTTTTAGGATTCACTTCGATTCTTCATAAGCGGAACCAATTGCCTAAGCGATGGATGGCTTATTATTGAGGTCTCCAGCTATTATAAAACTTGAGCCTAGATGAAGTAATTCTACAAAGTCTGATTCAACTATACGTTTGAGTGGTGGTAGATACGCCGATACGATGGTAAGTGGCAGATGGCCAGAGAGAGCTACCTTACTTATAGAAACTTCTATGATGGTTAACGTGGGAGCGGCGATCGGTACGTAGCGCAAGGACCTTTTGTAGTAGGTCAAGGTGCCGCCTCTAGAGCTGGTCAACCTATCATTTCTAAGGTGTAATTTGCGATCTTAAGGTCGCGATGACTTGGCTTCAAGAAGGTCTCTTGCACTAGCATGAGATCTCCATCGTGTTTACGCAGGAAGAGTGTGATCTCGTCTCACGCAGCGAAAGTAGGTACCAGCCGCCGCATCTGGTTACCGTTCTAAGAAAAAATATTTCGAAGACATGTGAAGATCGCCAACGCGTATTGATTCAACGCGGCGGACATTTCCTTGCCCTAAAACCCTATCAGAAATGGAGAGAAGGCTTGTACGCAGCAGTGGGACGTATATAGGCTGTAACTTTAACTTTAACGTAATAATAAGATCCGTTATCTAATTAATTTTTAACATCTTTAATATAATGGATTTCCACAAAGTAACGCTTGATTCTATTAATAATCTTATATATTTTTATTTTTTCAATATTAAATTTACTATCGTCTTTAAATAATAATGACATTAGAAACCACCAACGCAATATTACACTACAAATATTTGTGATTGTGACCTTTCACCGTTGATCCCTCCTGAACTCCTTTGTAACGCAGCTTAGCGTAGGATATTTATGTATAATTTACTCGGAAACGTTGCACTTTTGACTTTTTGAATAAAGTTAGAATTGAATTATAAATTTTCAGTTCAGGTTAGCGATGAAAATACATGCCGCGGCCGTGGTGTGTGCTCCCCGATGCTCGATCAGCTGGGTACCCACCTAGCGCACAGGCTCGCGCGGCAACCTCGGTGTGCGGCTCGCGAGCGAGGCTCGCGAGCAGCCTCAATAATATTGTCCGGTACTCAGAGGCACGCCTCGCGAGGCAGGCAGAGAGCTATTATAAGTCTTCGAGCATCCGATATGGACGGTTGTGTAATTGCGAACAGCGATCACCGAGGCACCTTTGAGCGCGTCAAGTTTACCAACAACGTATGGCTCGCGGTCGAGCGACGCTCGGCCGAGGCATCGTGCGCCCGAAGCCCGAGGCATCCACATCCGCCGAGGCATTGGCTCGCGAGGCTGCCGCGCGAGCCTGTGCGCTAGGTGAGTACCCAGCTGATCAAGCATCGGGGACACACCACGGCCGCGGCGTATTTTCATCGCTAACCTGAACTGAAAATTTATAATTCAATTCTAACTTTCAAAAAGTCAAAAGCAACGTTCCGATAAATAAATATATCCTACGCTAAGCTGCGTTACAAGGAGTTCAGGAGGATCAACGGTGAAGTCACCAATCCTGTGTTCGTGGTGACGGTAATTAATTGTTGGCGAATAAAATGTAGAATCGCGATTGCGGAAATCGTTATAAGATGTTAAATTATTGAATAACGGATCTTATTATTACGTTAAGTTAGTTACAGCCTGCTATCACTGCTGCGTACAATCTCCATTTCTGATGGGCACGAAATGGCGTTGAACCAATACGCGTTGGCGATCTTCCTTCGAAATATTTTTTTCTCAGACATGCAGGTTTTATCACGATGTTTTTCTACACATATGTACGCTAGCCGGTCTGTGACGGTGAATTGATGCGTTTAGCGTTTTTAGATGGATTCTTCGACATCATTTCGTAGCTTAGTTGTATAGTAACCTAGAAAAATAATGACAATATTTCAATAACTTAGTTTAAAAATTTTTGGATATATATATGATTATGTATTTGATAAAACGAAAAAAGAAGAAAATTTTGACAACTTATGCATTTTTAGTTTAAAATAGCAAAGAAATTTTATTTCACTGTATACTGAACTAAAACGTTATGCAAATTCAAACAAATAAGACTTTTTGTTATATAGCTGTTTTGGCACACAACAAATTTGATCCATATTTCAGTGTAAATACTTAGTACCTAGGCGAACAACCTTTGCTTTTTTACCTCATCCGGCGGCGGGATTGAATTCCTCAACTAATGGTTTCAGCTTTGAATGTTTGTCCATGTGCGTAAAATCCTAGGATAAGGTTTTATTAAAATGTATTCGTGAATATTCAGTTTACAATGCTCCTTCCGAAAGCATTAGTTAATCTTATTGGAGAAGATGCGGTCAGTCAAGATATAAGCAAGGTAAGCATTAACTTATCTATGAAGTAGTAGAAGGTTCGTTAAGAATATTACATGTCATGTCGTACGTAAATCAGGGCTGTTGCAACTAACTAAATATCGCATTAGTCGAAAAGTTTAGTAAAATTAAACCTGTGTGAAGTAAACGCAACATCTCCACTCACATTTTCATACAGAGTTTTCTTAATAATTTTCACTTTTACGTTTTTACAACGGACCGTACAGGTTTTCATTTAACTGCTTTTGACAAGCAAAGTCGTGAGGCACTACGCCTTTCTTAAATTTCAGCAGTTCTCGTACTCGTTTAAACTTCACGTAGACATGTCACGATACCATGTCTTTTCAACTTGAAAAGAAAGAAAATGAATTTATTTTATGACGACTGTGTGGTGTTAGCTCACTATCCGAGCGGAAGCAATTCTGGTAGATTTGTTATTGTATGAATGATATTTTTCTATTTTTAAACCTATGTTTATTCAAAATAGTTATTCAGGTTCTAAGCATAGCTAGAAATATTTAACACACATTCTTTAAATGCTCAAGCTTGGTAGTCTTGCCTCTGCTATACCACAATTTTATTGAAATTTTTTTGAATATTTTACAGATAATGCCTCTAGTTGCTGAAATCTATTATAATAAAATAAACAAAATTTAGATAGGTAAGCCATATTAGTTACCTATATTTAGTTTTGAATGCTTTATATGGACCATTACACGCCGATGACAGTGTGATACCAAATGTGAAATCTAATCTCGATACGAGTACCTAGTGTGTAATATAATATATTGGAATCATGATTATTATGATTTTTCAAATATACAATAATATAAAATTTTCTAACATCTAAATGATCCTAACAACAGATTGTGGTAGTTTTTGATCCAATAGAATCTGCTCTTTATAAAACGATCATTAATTATCCATACTAGTCCATACTTAATATTATAAATGCGAAAGTGTGTTTGTTTGTTTGTTTGTCCTTCCTTCACGTCGCAACAGAGCGTCGGCATGGCATGATTATTTGTATGGGGATAGTTCGGTGGCTGTATAGTGACATAGGCTACTTTTTTCAGCGGAAAAACATATCATTCCCGTGGGAAAATTGAATATGTTGCAAAATTAAATTCAGCTAGGTGGCGTCACCGTGATTCTACAAGACGGACGACGGTACGATGAACGAACACAGAAGGTCAGAATATCTGGATTATTATGTCTTTTTACCAAAATTAAGATAAAAAATGTATGGATCTGTACTTTTCCACGCAGGACCGGGAAGAGAGCGATAAAAAACATAAAATTCACCAGCTGATTTTCTTCAAACGTTTTGGTGCATCGTAATTCACAGAATAGGCGATAACCTCGCAGACGATATTAAGTAATCCGTTGATGCTCTGCCTACCGTAAAGGTTACAGGCGTGATTATAAGTATGGATCAGAAATACTATCACCACCTGTCACGCTTTCACCCTAACTATTACTTAACAATGGTAGAAACAGTTCTTAGTAAGCCTTATTAATAAGCCTTAGTAATATTTATTGAACGGAAATGAATACAGTTCTTATATGTGGCTATGAATGAATCAGTATTACAATAAGAAAATTGTGCAAAATTATAAGAAAAAATATTTTTGAGAGTTCTTATTAACTAACGTATACATAGTTTAAATTGATTACGCTAGATGTCGTTACTAGGTTTTTAAAACGCGGTAACGAAATGTTTCCTGACATGTACTTAACTCCCGCCGTTGAGCCGCGCGTCAACTTATGGTGCATACGGTACCTATACGGTTAAATTGTTTCTATTTCGTAGCTTATTCGACTACCTGCTTTCGATTTCGGTTGTTTGTTATTTGCTTTGTGATTTGGTTAAGGTTGAATCCATACTAATATTATAAATGGATTTATATTGGCTTTCATTTTCGGATTTGTGTATTTTCTTGGATCGGTTTTGTTGATTTGGTTGGTATTCCTTTATACATATTTAGACTCTGGCTTTGATTTTGGATTTTGTTTATTTAGAATCGTGAATTGGTTTTCGTTGTTTTAGGTTGTTTAACAATATTTCAAAGGAATATTAATAGTATAGATAGTATATACGGTACCTATACACTTACTTCTTTTTTCGTTGGTTATATTTATATTGACTACTGCTTTCGATTTCGGTTTTCTGCGATTTGTTTTGTGATTTGGTTTAAATTAATTCGATTTTTTTTGGCTATCGTTTTCGGTTCGTGTTCTTGAATTGGTTTTGTTGTTTTGATTTTAAAAATATTTAAAAGGAATATTTATTCCTTTTAGATATTATGGATTTCTTTAAAAAATATTTAAAATTTAATTCCTTTAGGTATTTTAACGTTTTTATAAATAGGTTTTTCTTACTTCATAATGCCTCGCAAACGTAAGTCCAGCCAAGAGTATCTTCTCAAAGACAAGCGAAAAGATTAGCTCGATCGCTAGAATCTTACCTTCTCAAAGTCAGGAAGGCGTCTTGAACAGGCAGAGCGTCAAGCTACTTTAAGAGCTTCTGAAACACCTTCTCAAAGTCAGCGAAGGCGTCTTGAACAGGCAGGCGTCAAGCTACTTTAAGAGCTACTGAAACACCTGCTCAAAGTCAGCAAAGGCGTCTTGAACAGGCAGAGCGTCAAACTACTTTAGAGCTACTGAAACACCTGATCAAAGTCAGCAAAGGCGTCTTGAACAGGCAGGCGTCAATCTCTTTAAGAGCTACTGAAACACCTGCTCAAAGTCAGCAAAGGCTATTCGAACAAGCGGAACGTCAGGCCGCCTTAAGAGCCGCGGAAACACCTGATGAAACTCAACACAGACTCTTTGAGCAAGCTGAACGTCAATCTACTAAAAGGGCATCTGAAACACAAGAACAGACACAGGCGCGAAGAGATGCAAATGCACAGCTCAAGCTGAACGTCGACAAAATTTTCAAAGAAACAATTGGTCGGTTTTTATGACGCAGCATTCAATTATGATCCGTTGATTGATTATAAAAATCACAGGTTAGTTGTTATCGAACTGATGGACAAGGCGTGTCGATTTTGCAGCGCTTTAAAATGGAAAGATGAGACCGCAGGCATGTGCTGTTCAATGGCAAAGTGTCTCTTCCGTTACTTGGGAACCAGAAGAACCTTTGAAAACTCTCTTTTTATATGATGCTAATGAGTCACGGCGCTTTTTAAACAGGATCCGGAAATATAACTCATGCTTTCAAATGACGTCCTTCGGAGTTGACCGGGAAATAATAATGCCGGGATTTTCGCCTACATTTACGGTGCAAAGGCAAATTTATCATAGAATAGGTTCACTTTTTCCAGCTGAAAACGAACAGCATAAATTTTTACAAGTATATTTTATGGGTGACGAAAAAATTGAGGTAGACCGTCGCTGCCAATTTATCTAGGGAGTTGAGAGAGACACTGTACGGTGCAACCGCACAAATCGCCCGATCAGCATTTTTGCCTCATATACTTATTTTTATTGTTCATCGAATCAGTTCACATAGCATCGCCACACAGCGCGTTCGTGTACTCATCATTAGCTATTAGCAGTTTTTAAATATATTTTCTATTTTACCCCAAGCAGCATATTTTATTTATATTATCAGCAGCAGCATCTTAGGTGTAACGTACATCTTTATGGTCCTTCGAGCTTACCGTGAGCGGAACCTCTGTCGCAAGTGACCTATTTTGGATTGCGAAAGCGTTGAGGACCGCCACGTAAGTCAACCAGCAGCAGCATTGGTGAGTCTGTAACTCTCTATTATAATTGTCAGTAACTGTAATTGGCCAAAATGGAAGATCTTCTAGCTAGTCAGAACCAAATAATGGGAGCTATGGATCAGCTCTAATCAACTTTAAAAAGACTGTGCCAAACGCAAGACACCGGCTTATATTAAAAGCGGCTTAGTTTTAGAAAGTTATTGGCAGGAGTTTCAAGGTAAACTTTTGAGTCTGACGATAAATCTCATGAATATTTTACTACTTACTTATAAAAGAACGTCCGATTTTATAATGAAACACGCAATTATCTTCTTAGTTATTTACCGGTGACTCTAAAGACGCTCCATCCTGAAATTACAGCTGACGCAGAAGCATCCCAGCCCAAGGTACTAGCAGCAAGTTAGAGGATATGTTGAGAAAGCAAAGAAGCAACTTCAAAGCTTTTCAGCGGAATATTAGCAGCATCGATCTCGACAAAGTCGCTGAAAAATGGGAGTATGAGGATAATCTGAAGTCGGTTCAAGCACGCTGGACGATAATAGATGCCTTGCACTGGGAAATAGACAGCGAACTACGAAGATAATGAAGAGTATGAAGAAATGTTCAGCAGCTATGAGCAAAAGTTCAACAACATGAAGAAAGTTATCAACAGCAAGATGTGGTCTGATCTTTACCGGGAGAAGACAACCCCAAAAATGGACATACCCACGTTCATTTAAGGATTTGTTCGTCGAAACTATACATAACAACAGAGCCTTAACGAACAGTCAGAAAATGCAATTTCTGAAAAGTAAATTAAAAGGAGAGAAAATAGTACAAAATGTTGTACTATACAGATAACACAGATAACTATCAAGTATGTTGGGATCTTTTAAACCACCGGTATAATAACACGAAGCTTATTTTTAATTCTCACTTGAGTGTCTTAGTGAACCAACCTACTATACAACAGCAGTCAGCATCAGCGATTAAGAAGATTCATGATAATACCAACGAATGCCTAAATGCCATCAAAATCTGGGGTCAACATAGAACTGGGACCCCATGATTGTTTAAATTACTCAGAAACTAGACGCAGACACTCATAACGACTACATCGAGTCATTGAAATACCCAAGAGATTTGCCGACTGTAACAGATTTATTACAATTTCTGGAGGTGAAATTCACAGCCCTAGAGTCGTCAAAACGCAAACAAGACCACCAGAATTCAAATCAGCAACTGCAACAATCATCTCAACCATCTAATTACAAAAAACCATTCGTTTTTAAAGTATTCACGAGCAATCAAAATCCGTCATTTCAATCAAATAATTTTAATAATAAAAGTAGGTTAGCGTCCGCACCGAAGCAAAAATGCCCTGTCTGTAAAGATCACGCCATTCCGTATTGCGAAACATTTTCAACATATCGACCTGATTTCAAGCGACAAATAATATCAAGCTATCTTTATGCCAAAACTGCCTTTATAATCATAACGGTAATGAACGTTTTCAAAGAAAAGATGCCATAAGTGTCAAAGCAATCATCATACACTAGTTCACGAAGCCTTTGCCGTATCAGCAAACGCTGCAAATCCGAGTACAACGACCGACCGCGCGGTGTCAAACTCACACGTCTCTGGAGGACACCGAGATTTTATTTGCTACTGCTATAATCAACGTCCAAGCTGTCGATGGTACCCTTCACTCATGAGGGCTCTTATCGACCAAGGGTCCCAAACTTCAATTATCACCGAAAACGGCGCTCAAAGATTAGGATTACCTCGCAAGCATTGCAAAGGAGTGATATTAGGAGTAGGCGCGAAGGAGAACAGCTGCAAAGGTGTTATGAACATCACCTTATCTTCTTGTATCTTGTAGCACGTATAACATAAATCTTGATGTCTTTATAATGAATCACGCAGTAAACAACTTACCAAACAAATCATTCGGAAAACCATCCTGGGCGTTTATTGAAAACATCCAACTAGCGGACCCTGAATTTTATCGTAGTAGGACAGTAGATTTTCAGTAACTGGGCGCCGATGTTTACTCTTCGATCATCATGGGAGGAATCATCAGAGAAAATGACGATATGCTTATTGCGCAGCAAACGCGCCTAGGCTGGATTTTATGCGGAAACGTGAAATCGCACAACTGTAACGTGATTATGGTAGACATTGACAGCATACATAAATTTTGGTCAATCGAAGATATCAATGACAATGAGGAGATGTCATTCGAAGACCATCAATGCCTTCAAAGGTACCAAGATACTTTTCGCCAACCCGATGGGAGATGTAGTGCGCCTCCACTACACCCTGACGCTGAGGAGAAGTTAGGATTATCTGAACCCAAAGCTTGCGCACAATTTTATCAGCTCGAAAGTAAATTTGGAAAAAATCATCATTTAGCCCATAATTACAAGCAATTTATAAACGAATACATCAATCTACGTCACATGCATACAATAGCCGAATTTGACACCAATATATTACATGTCGCATCACGCTGTCGAACGCTCTGACTCTTTAACTACGTCACTAAGTGGTATTTAATGCATCCGGAAAAACATCAACCGGTGTATGTTTGAATGATGTCTTGTACAGAGGCCCTAATCTTCAGCAAGAACTTTTAGTTTTGGTCCTTAAATGGAGACAGTACGAATATGCCTTTACAGCTGACCTGGAAAAAATGTTCAGGCAAATTATTGTGCATCCTGATGACCAACTTTGTCAATGCATAGTTTGGCGCGAAAATTCAAATCAGCCACTGAGCAAATACCAGCTAAATACCGTGACGTATGGCACAAAATCAGCTCCATTTCTAGCGATGATGACGCTTAAGCAGCTAGCTATAGACGAGCGTCAACGTTATCCTGAAGCATCGAAAGCATTAGAGCAGAATTTCTATATGAATGACGCTTTGTGTGGTAGTTATAACGTCATGTCAGCCAAAAAATTGCAACGAGAGCTACGACCTACTTAAAACCGGAGGATTCAATCTTCGCAAATTTTCGTCAAATGAGAAGTCACTACTCGAAGATGTTGACATCGCACCAAGCTCCCCAATCACTTTTGACTTTAAGCACCAGGAATCAACAAAAGCACTCGGACTTACATGGATTGCCAAGGATGACAACTTCACCTTCCAATGCAAAATGACAGCACCAACTACAACCAAACCAACAAAAAGAGTTTTATTAGCCGAAATCTCTAAAGTCTTCGATCCTTGTGGTTTCCTTTCGCCAGCCATGGTCCAGCTTAAACTATTATTTCAAAGCGTTTGGCAAGAAAATCTAAACTGGGATGATGTCATACCTGATGACGTATACTCAAAATGGTTAACATTAAGAGCAGACATCGAAAACATCAGTGATATCGAAATTCCCCGATGGATTGGTACTCGAAAGAAAAGTAAAGTTCAGATACATGGTTTCTGCGACTCTTCCACCAAAGCTTTCGCTTGCGTCGTATACGCCCGTATTATTCATAAAGACATCGCATCTGTAACAATATTGCAAAACGAAACTCGTACCATCGAGCAAGAGTTCGACTGAAAATCAAACTTCGCTACCCAGGTTGGAATTAAGCAGTGCATTTCTACTTTCAAAACTAATGACTAAAATAAAACTAAGCCTAAAAGCACTTGATCTCGAAGTCTACGGATGGAGCGATTCCACAGCAACTCTAGGTTGGATTCAGGAGACCCTAACCGCTGGAAGCCATTTGCCACCAGAGTCAAGAAGATTACCGTCGTCATGCCCCCAAATGCTGGCGTTATGTAAAAAGCACAAAACCCGGCTGACTGTGTCAGCCGTGGTATGGTGGAACAGCTACAGCATACCTTATGGTGGAAAGGACCTTTGGCTATCATCATCAGCTGACCCTCACGAAAATCTGAGAACTTATCAAACCGATTTAGAATGCAAGGTGAAATTATCTAACATACAAAACTAACTAACTAACAAACAAAAACAACGACGAAATTGATATTATTAGCGCAATAATTCACAAACAAAGTAGTTTCACGCGAGCAACACGTGTACCATGGATATTGCGAGCGATTTCAAAAACAGCGTAAAGTTACCATACTTAACAACAGCGGGTTGCGTAACGCTATTGAAAAAATTATAATGAGCGTTCAAAAATCGGAATTTTTGCAGGAAATGAACGATTTATCCAAGCAATTGAAGGTGGATTCTAAGAGCAAGCTTCTCTGCCTAAATCCATATTTGGATCAAAACGGCTTAATGCGGGTTGGAGGTAGACTCAAAAATAGCAATATCCCTTACGATATGAAACATCCATACATTATCCCACACAGTGGCCACCTTACCAATATACTTATCGATCTTGCACAAATCAACTTTTCACGGAGGAGCCCGCCTCACGCAAGCTTGGCTTAGACAGCAATATTGGATTTTAAGTGGAAATAAAGTTGTGAGAAATCATTTACGCCGTTGTGTTATATGCAAACGCCACAATCCAGAAATGAATGAACAGCTAATGGGAGAATTACCGAAGCAAGGACGATTTACGCGCCCGTTTTTAAAACAGGACTGGATTTTACGGGATACATAGACATCAAAGCAAATAAGGGTCGAGGCATTAAGACCAACAAAGGATACGTGGCCGTCTTATCTGTATGGTCACAAAAGCTGTCCACCTGGAGTTAGTCTCTGACCTATCATCATCAGCGTTTTGGCAACCCTTCGTTGACTAGCAGCAAGGAAGGGTACCCCACGTCATTTATATAGTGACAACGGGACTAATTTCATCGGAGCTAACAACACCCTGTCCAAAGAGTATTTCGATCTTAAATCAATATTATCTGAAGAGTTCTTCACAGAGATCAGCGAGATGAAGATCGACTGGCATTTTAACGCTCCCTCGTGGCCTAGTGCCGGTGGGCTTTGGGAGGCAGCAGTGAAAAGCCTAAAGCACCATCTGCGCAGAGTTGTTGGCGATCAAAAACTGACATATGAAGAATTCTCCACGTTATTAGTGCAGCTAGAAGCCTGTCTTAATTCGAGGCCCCTTTGTGTATTGTCAGAAGACCCAGACGACATTAATTATTTAACGCCAGCTCACTTCTTGTCCAGCGGACCTATTCTTTCGATCATTGAGACAGAAACAGACGGGAGAACCAGATGGCAGCTAACGCAAAAGATATTCAGCGACATTTGGAAAAGGTGGCGTGCTGAATATTTGGTTCAGCTTTCAGCACGAAGCAAATGGCGTCAGTCACGGGAAAACATCAAACTTGACGATGTTGTGGTGATACACGACGCTAACCTACCCCCTGGTAAATGGGCTTTAGGTCGCGTGATTGAACTACACCCCGGTACTGATAATCTGGTCCGAGTCGTCTCAGTCAAAACACGAAACGGTTCTGTTATCAAAAGACCTGTAATTAAGTTATCGGTCCTACCAGTTAACATAGATCAGTCAAACAAAAGTAGCGAAACAACAATAATAAATGAAACATCAGCAAAAAATAAAAGGACACAAACACCAAAGAAAAGTTTTCATATTAACTTCTTATCTATTTTTATGACACTTACTCTGTTCATAACTTCAACTGTGCATGCAAGCTACAACATCACAAAACTGAGTGATAACAAATACATATTTTTTGAAAAATTGGGAAGTATACGATTAGTACAGGATCATTGGAAATTAGTTACTTACTACGATATGCAACCCTATTGGTACTGAAAAAGGATATTTAACACTTATATAGATCATCTTCAAACATTATGCAATAAATCGGAAGGAAATACGCATTGTGACATAATATTGCAACAGCTGATACACGGGCTCACCGAACTAGAGTATTATGACCGTATGTTGCTCAATCAGCATTTTGTTAGTCGGAAGCGCGCGCGTCAATGGTGTCGGCTACGTCGCTAATACATTGTTCGGCGTTTTAGACGAGCGGTTTGCGGCCCAGTACGAAAAAACATCAAATTAATTCGGGGCAATCAGAGACATTTAGCACAACTTTGGAGAAATCAAACATCAGTTATAGAAGCGGAAAATAACATTTTAAAAAGAATCGAGAACACAATGGAAAAACAATATAAGACGTTTAATCAGCATTTAAATAATTTAGAAAAAATATCGAATACAGTGAAAACCGAAATATCTAAGGTAGAAATCACAAACGACTTCATCATGTCGAGCATCATAGCGAATAATGTCCTTTCGAATCTTCGTAATATCAAGATACCCTCCTGGATACGATCACCAACCTTCAACATTTTAACGTTCATCTGCTGTCACCCACCCAGCTGGAAGACGAACTAAGCGTAATATCCAGCAAACTATCAAAGGTTTATCATTACCAATAGATATAGCACCCAAATTATCTTATCCTATACAAAATTTTAAAGGTCAAAGCTAGAATGACCAACCAGTATTTTATTTTCGAAATTCAGATCCCCCTCACTAATAGAGATGACTATGACATTTACAACGTAATACCTCTTTATCATCAAGTTGCTAACTCATCACTCTCTATGATAAATCTGATACCGATTGCAGATCACGTAGCCATAAACCTGAAGAAAGACACATTCATACCTGTGACATACAACGACTTTCAGAACTGCATAGAATATAATAATAATGTTTATTCGGATTATCTTTGCCAGCTTCAAACGCCCGTTTACGAGACAGACGGACGAGAGCCTTTGTATTAAAACAAACAATCAAACACTTGTAAAATTATCAGCAGCGCGTGTCAGACTACATGGCGAGCTTACAAAGCTAAACTCCTATATATTAATTGTTGCGGTCAATGTACCTTCCGATTCATATGTCAAGATCGAGTTACCGTAGAACAGGTGACGGAGTAAACATTATAATTCTCGGTACTGACTGCGTCATTCGGGGAAATACTCTAGTAATTACGCCTCATAAACAATTGACAAATGAGATTAATATCGAGCCGGTGATCTTTGCACCAGAGATCGCGCCTGTCAATAGTATCATCAACATATCGATACCCATCAATACGTACAACGTGTCAGAGAATTTCCGGCAAGCTATAGAAAACATTGACCGGCAGATTAAAGTTAAAGTCAGCTTCGGATGGCATAGCTAGCGGCGCGAACAGCCTCAACTATCATGATGTCCATCACTACGCCGTTATTTATTCTCTGGTGGCGGCAGGACTAGCAGCAGCGTGCGTGGCGTGGTTGCACGCGAGGTGGAAACGTGTCCGTGACCCTCACCCAGCTTCAAGCTGTCAGCGTGACACCAGTGTGAAGTGTGTATGTTTAAAAGATGTGAAGTGTGATAGTAGGTGTGCTAAAGCAGAACAAAGTGATCATTGTGCAAGTGTGTCCGATCAAGAGAATCAAAGTGAGCGTAATCAGACGGTGCATAAAACACTTCCCAGTTTTATTAAAATGTAATTTTAGGAAAACTCGCTAGAAATTGTCGGGTCATCATCTTGTAAATTAGCCGATAAGTGTTATGTCGGTCTCATCTATGTTTTAGTTTAGCTCATCTCATAATCATCTCGTCCATCTTCTCGGGAGGAGCATGTACGGTGCAACCGCACAAATCGCCCGATCAGCATTTTGCCTCATACTTATTTTTATTGTTCATCGAATCAGTTCACATAGCATCGCCACAGCGCGTTCGTGTACTCATCATTAGCTATTAGCAGTTTTAAATATATTTTCTATTTTACTTCAAGCATATTTTATTTATATTATCAGCAGCAGCATCTTAGGTGTAACGTACAGACACAGTGTTCAAAATTCAAAGATTCTTGCATGAACGTAACATTTTAGTCAAAACATTTAAAACTGCTTTAGAAAACCTACCTGAAGAGGATTATAAAGTCGTCATTCACGCAGATCGGACCTCTCGAGGAGAGCATGAAAGGCGCTACAATGCACCTTTGATAAACGAAGTAGCAGCCGTAATTAGTGGTGATCAATTTTCTTCACGAGACATTGTCTTGCGAGCACGTAATGATACGTTGCAACGGGTAGCCGATACACACAAGTTTTATGACGCTCTGCAATACCCATTGATTTATTGCAAAGGACAAGAGGGTTATCATTTTCAAATTCCACTCATTAACCCGGTCACAGCCTACTCGAACAAAAAGTATCATGTATGGATTTTATGCGTATCATATGATGTTGCGAGAAAATGATTTTAACCTCTTAGCCGGTGTAGAACAATGATTTCATCAATTTTTGGTACACATGTATGTGAAGGTAGAAAGTGAACGTCTCCGTTATATATCTTTAAATCAAAAAGCTGCGCGTTGAGAATTATATACATTTACAAGATGCAGTTTCTAGCGACGCCAATGTAAACCCCAGAGATTTAGGCAAAATGGTAATTCTGCCCTCATCATTTGTTAACAGTCCCCACTACCTACATGAGTACACACAAGACGCATTCGCCTATGTACGAACTTACGGAAGACCTGATCTTTTGTTACTTTTACTTGCAATCCCACATGGAAAGAAATAACCGAGGAGCTAATGCCGGGCCAAAAAAGTACTGACAGACACGATTTAGTTGCTAGAGTATTTAGATTAAAAGTACAAAAATTAATGTATGTAATTAACAAACGGAAATTTTTCGGAGAGGTGCAGTGCTTCATGTATTCAATTGAATGGCAAAAAGGATTACCGCATGCCCACATTCTAATATGGCTTAAAGAAGTTGCAGCCCAGCCAAATAGACGACATAATAAGCGCCGAGATTCCGGATCCTGAGCAAGATAAAGTTGTATGATACCATCGTCCGAAATATGATTCACGGTCCATGTGGAGCACGAAATTAAATACAAACAAAAAAATTCCCTAAACAGCTATTAAAAGAAACAGTGCACAATGACAATGGCTACCCTTTATACAGACGCAGAGCTCCAGAAGATGGTGGCAGGAAAGTTACAATCAAATCTCGCTCTGGAGCGTTCGAAACCTTAGATAACAGCTGGATTGTCCCGTATTCGCCCATTCTATGTAAAATGTTTAATGCCCACATTAATGTAGAAGCATGTAGCTCTGTCCGCGCAATCAAGTATATCTGTAAGTACATAAATAAAGGAAGCGACCAAGCAATATTTAATCTCAGGAGTGAAGGTGAGGCAAATCCCGTTAATGAAGTACAGACCTTTCAAGCAGGGCGTTATGTCAGTAGTAACGAGGCAGCGAGGCGTCTCCTTGGCTTCCCTTTACACGAAAGGCACCCAACAGTTACTCACCTTGCTGTGCACTTAGAAAATGGAGCGTGTATATTTCACCGAAAGAAATTTCCAAGAAAGAATTGCATCACCGCCAAAAACTACACGCCTTCTTTTTCAACTTCAAACCGACCCTTTGCAAAAACGTTGTTATATTCTGAAGTCCCCGCTATTATACTTGGAACACATCTAGGAAGGAGGACGCCGTATTCAAGGCGCGCCTGTTGCAAATTGGCCGGTGTAAAGTCATCAGATGTCCTTGGTCGTGTATACCGTCCATGTAACTAATTTTGAATGTTTCTGTTTACGATTGCTGCTGCACCATGTTCGGGGCCCTACAGGATATAAAGACCTTAAAACTGTCAACGGTCAAGAATGCGCAACTTATAGAAAGCATGTGAAGCTCTGCATCTTTAGAAAACGATAATCACTGGGATGAAACCATGGAGGAAGCTGTGCAGTGCCAGTCACCAGCCAAAATTAGGGATCTTTATGCAACTCTCATATCATCTTGCGGGCTATCTAATGCACATAAATTGTGGGACAAATATAAAGAGTACATGGCGGAAGATATTTTGCGAAGGTTACAGCAGACACACGCGAACATGACATACAATGAACACATTTATAATGAAGCACTTGGAAAAATTGAAGATAAAGTAATGGCAATGGTAGGCAAAAATTAAGCGACTTTGGAATGATAAGCCCTCAGCGAACAACCGAAAATGAACTAAGTGATGAAATTATACGTGAAACAAACTACGATATACCAGCTTTGCAGCAGCAAGTAGCCAATTTGTTGCTTGTTCGAACAAAAGAGTTTTGATAAAGTATTAGGACAAACTGAATCTGGAAATGGTGCACTTTTCTTTTAGACGCCCTTGGAGGAACTGGGAAGACATTTTTGTTAAATTTATTATTAGCGCAAGTACGGAAAGATAAAAACATTGCTGTGTGGCAGCTCCTCGGTATAGCCGCCACGCTGCTAAGCGGGGCCGCACTGCACATTCTGTTTTAAAACTCCTCTAAATCTAGCCCAGGAAGAATCGCCGATCTGCAACTTTGCAAAATAGTGCACGAAGTATAATGCTACGACAATGCAAACTTTTAGTGTGGGACGAAAATACAATGTCGCATAAAAAGCTGTAGAAGCACTAAATCGAACGCTCCAGGATTTGCGCAGCAATACGGATGTAATGGGAGGAATGGTGGTTTTACTGGCTGGTGACTTTCCAAACTTTACCTGTCATTCAAAAGGGCACACCTGCAGATGAAATTAAAGCATGCCTCAAGTCGTCTATTTTATGGAACAAGGTGACAAAATTCAGTTTAACTACGAATGAGAGTGCATTTGTATAATGATATCAATGCTGGAAACTATGCTGACACACTATTAAAAATTGCGATGGGCGGTTGGAAACGGATGCTGAGGGCTGCGTTAAATTGACGAGAGATTTTTGTAATTTAGTAGAGTCATTCCGAATTAATTGCGAGCGTTTATTCAGATTTAACCAACAACATGCATGAAGACAAATTGTTATGTGAAGAGCGATTCTTGCACCAAAAATGAGAGCGTTAACAAAATAAATTCAGATATATTAAGTGAAGTAGCAGGAGAAATAACAGAGTATTTGTCAGTAGACACAGTTATGGACACAGAACAGAGCACTTCATATCCCGTAGAGTATCTAAATTCTCTACAGTTGTCAGGTGTGCCCTCACATAAGCTTCTTAAAATTAGGCGTCCCAGTCATGCTAATGCAAAATTTTAGATCCTCCTCGGTTATGTAACGAACAAGGCTGCGTGACACACATCTTGGACGGAACATAATTGGTGCTAATTTTGACAGGCGTAGGAAAGGTGAAAATATTATTATACCACGGATCCCTATAATTCCACAGATCTTCCTTTTCAATTCAAAAGGTTGCAGTTCCTATTAAGCTCAGTTTTGCAATGACAATTAATAAAGCGCAAGGGCAAACGTTACAGGTAGCGATTAGTAGATTTGCAGCGTTTGCTGATACGGGCTTCGTGAACTAGTGTATGATGATTGCTTTGACACTTATGGCATCTTTTCTTTGAAAACGTTCATTACCGTTATGATTATAAAGGCAGTTTTGGCATAAAGATAGCTTGGATATTATTTGTCGCTTGAAATCAGGTCGATATGTTGAAAATGTTTCGCAATACGGAATGGCGTGATCTTTATTGCAGACAGGGCATTTTTGCTTCGGTGCGGACGCTTACCTACTTTTATTATTAAAATTATTTGATTGAAATGACGGATTTTGATTGCTCGTGAATACTTTAAAAACGAATGGTTTTTTGTAATTAGATGGTTGAGATGATTGTTGCAGTTGCTGATTTGAATTCTGGTGGTCTTGTTTGCGTTTTGACGACTCTAGGGCTGTGAATTTCACCTCCAGAAATTGTAATAAATCTGTTACAGTCGGCAAATCTCTTGGGTATTTCAATGACTCGATGTAGTCGTTATGAGTGTCTGCGTCTAGTTTCTGAGTAATTAAGTAAACAATCATGGGGTCCCAGTTCTCTATGTTGACTCCCAGATTTTTGATGGCATTTAGGCATTCGTTGGTATTATCATGAATCTTCTTAATCGCTGATGCTGACTGCTGTTGTATAGTAGGTTGGTTCACTAAGACACTCAAGTGAGAATTAAAAATAAGCTTCGTGTTATTACCGATGGTTTAAAAGATCCCATATACTTGATAGTTATCTGTGCTTATCTGTATAGTACAACATTTTGTACTATTTTCTCTGCTTCTCCTTTTAATTTACTTTTCAGAAATTGCATTTTCTGACTGTTCGTTAAGGCTCTGTTGTTATGTATAGTTTCGACGAACAAATCCTTAAATGAACGTGGGTATGTCCATTTTTGGGGTTGTCTTCTCCCGGTAAAGATCAGACCACATCTTGCTGTTGATAACTTTCTTCATGTTGTTGAACTTTTGCTCATAGCTGCTGAACATTTCTTCATACTCTTCATTATCTTCGTATAGTTCGCTGTCTATTTCCCAGTGCAAGGCATCTATTATCGTCCAGCGTGCTTGAACCGACTTCAGATTATCCTCATACTCCCATTTTTCAGCGACTTTGTCGAGATCGATGCTGCTAATATTCCGCTGAAAAGCTTTGAAGTTGCTTCTTTGCTTTCTCAACATATCCTCTAACTTGCTGCTAGTACCTTGGGCTCGGGATGCTTCTGCGTCAGCTGTAATTTCAGGATGGAGCGTCTTTAGAGTCACTCGGTAAATAACTAAGAAGATAATTGCGTGTTTCATTATAAAAATCGGACGTTCTTTTATAGTAATTGCTAGTAAAATATTCATGAGATTTATCGTCAGACTCAAAAAGTTTACCTTGAAACTCCTGCCAATAACTTTCTAAAGTACTAAGCCGCTTTTTAATATGAGCCGGTGTCTTGCGGTCGGCACCGTCTTTTTTAAAGTTGATTAGGAGCTGATCCATAGCTCCCATTATTTGGTTCTGACTAGCTAGAGGATCTTCCATTTTGACCAATTACTGTGGCTGCTGATTATAATAGAGAGCTGTAGACTTACCAATGCTGCCTGCTGGTTGATATCAATGACAATGAGGAGATGTCATTCGAAGACCATCAATGCCTTCAAAGGTACCAAGATACTACTTTTCGCCAACTCGATGGGAGATATGTAGTGCGCCTCCCACTACACCCTGACGCTGAGGAGAAGTTAGGATTATCTGAACCCAAAGCTTGCGCACAATTTTATCAGCTCGAAAGTAAATTTGGAAAAAATCAACATTTAGCCCAAAATTACAAGCAATTTATAAACGAATACATCAATCTACGTCACACGCATACAATAGCGTTTGACACCAATATATTACATGTCGCATCACGCTGTCGAACGCTCTGACTCTTTAACTACGTCACTAAGAGTGGTATTTAATGCATCGGAAAAACATCAACCGGTGTATGTTTGAATGATGTCTTGTACAGAGGCCTAATCTTCAGCAAGAACTTTTAGTTTTGGTCCTTAAATGGAGACAGTACGAATATGCCTTTACAGCTGACCTGGAAAAAATGTTCAGGCAAATTATTGTGCATCCTGATGACCAACTTTATCAATGCATAGTTTGGCGCGAAAATTCAAATCAGCCACTGAGCAAATACCAGCTAAATACCGTGACGTATGGCACAAAATCAGCTCCATTTCTAGCGATGATGACGCTTAAGCAGCTAGCTATAGACGAGCGTCAACGTTATCCTGAAGCATCGAAAGCATTAGAGCAGAATTTCTATATGAATGACGCTTTGTGTGGTAGTTATAACGTCATGTCAGCCAAAAACAACGAGGCTACGACCTACTTAAAACCGGAGGATTCAACCTTCGCAAATTTCCGTCAAATGAGAAGTCACTACTCGAAGATGTTGACATCGCACCAAGCTCCCCAATCACTTATGACTTTAAGCACCAGGAATCAACAAAAGCACTCGGACTTACATGGATTGCCAAGGATGACAACTTCACCTTCCGCAAAATGACAGCACCAACTACAACCAAACCAACAAAAAGTTTTATTAGCCGAAATCTCTAAAGTCTTCGATCCTTGTGGTTTCCTTTAGCCGTGGTCCAGCTTAAACTATTATTTCAAAGCGTTTGGCAAGAAAATCTAAACTGGGATGATGTCATACCTGATGACGTATACTCAAAATGGTTAACATTAAGAGCAGACATCGAAAACATCAGTGATATCGAAATTCCCCGATGGATTGGTACTCGAAAGAAAAGTAAAGTTCAGATACATGGTTTCTGCGACTCTTCCACCAAAGCTTTCGCTTGCGTCGTATACGCCCGTATTATTCATAAAGACATCGCATCTGTAACAATATTAGCAGCGAAAACGAAACTCGTACCATCGAGCAAGAGTTCGACCGAAAATCAAACTTCGCTACCCAGGTTGGAATTAAGCAGTGCATTTCTACTTTCAAAACTAATGACTAAAATAAAACTAAGCCTAAAAGCACTTGATCTCGAAGTCTACGGATGGAGCGATTCCACAGCAACTCTAGGTTGGATTCAGGGAGACCCTAACCGCTGGAAGCCATTTGCCACCAGAAGTCAAGAAGATTACCGTCGTCATGCCCCCAGAATGCTGGCGTTATGTAAAAGCAGAAAACCCGGCTGACTGTGTCATGTGGTGTGAAAGTGGAACAGCTACAGCGGCATACCTTATGGTGGAAAGGACCTTTATGGCTATCATCATCAGCTGACCCTCACGAAAATCTGAGAACTTATCAAACCGATTTAGAATGCAAGGTGAAATTATCTAACATACAAAACTAACTAACTAACAAACAAAAACAACGACGAAATTGATATTATTAGCGCAATAATTCACAAACAAAGTAGTTTCACGCGAGCAACACGTGTACTTGCATGGATATTGCGAGCGATTTCAAAAAACGGCGTAAAGTTACCATACTTAACAACAGCGGAGTTGCGTAACGCTATTGAAAAAATTATAATGAGCGTTCAAAAATCGGAATTTTTGCAGGAAATGAACGATTTATCCAAGCAATTGAAGGTGGATTCTAAGAGCAAGCTTCTCTGCCTAAATCCGTATTTGGATCAAAACGGCTTAATGCGGGTTGGAGGTAGACTCAAAAATAGCAATATCCCTTACGATATGAAACATCCATACATTATCACAGTGACCTTACCAATATACTTATCGATCTTGCACACAAATCAACTTTTCACGGAGGAGCCCGCCTCACGCAAGCTTGGCTTAGACAGCAATATTGGATTTTAAGTGGAAATAAAGTTGTGAGAAATCATTTACGCCGTTGTGTTATATGCAAACGCCACAATCCAGAAATGAATGAACAGCTAATGGGAGAATTACCCGAAGCAAGGACGAATTCCACGCGCCCGTTTTTTAAAACAGGACTGGATTTCACGGGATACATAGACATCAAAGCAAATAAGGGTCGAGGCATTAAGACCAACAAAGGATACGTGGCCGTCTTTATCTGTATGGTCACAAAAGCTGTCCACCTGGAGTTAGTCTCTGACCTATCATCATCAGCGTTTTTGGCAACCCTTCGTTGACTAGCAGCAAGGAAGGGTACCCCACGTCATTTATATAGTGACAACGGGACTAATTTCATCGGAGCTAACAACACCCTGTCCAAAGAGTATTTCGATCTTAAATCAATATTATCTGAAGAGTTCTTCACAGAGATCAGCGAGATGAAGATCGACTGGCATTTTTGCTCCCTCGTGGCCTAGTGCCGGTGGGCTTTGGGAGGCAGTGAAAAGCCTAAAGCACCATCTGCGCAGAGTTGTTGGCGATCAAAACTGACATATGAAGAATTCTCCACGTTATTAGTGCAGCTAGAAGCCTGTCTTAATTCGAGGCCCTTTGTGTATTGTCAGAAGACCCAGACGACATTAATTATTTAACGCCAGCTCACTTCTTGTCCAGCGGACCTATTCTTTCGATCATTGAGACAGAAACAGACGGGAGAACCAGATGGCAGCTAACGCAAAAGATATTCAGCGACATTTGGAAAAGGTGGCGTGCTGAATATTTGGTTCAGCTTTCAGCACGAAGCAAATGGCGTCAGTCACGGGAAAACATCAAACTTGACGATGTTGTGGTGATACGACGCTAACCTACCCCTGGTAAATGGGCTTTAGTCGCGTGATTGAACTACACCCCGGTACTGATAATCTGGTCCGAGTCGTCTCAGTCAAAACACGAAACGGTTCTGTTATCAAAAGACCTGTAATTAAGTTATCGGTCCTACCAGTTAACATAGATCAGTCAAACAAAAGTAGCGAAACAACAATAATAAATGAAACATCAGCAAAATAAAAGGACACAAACACCAAAGAAAACATATTAACTTCATATTTTTATGACACCTCTGTTCATAACTTCAACTGTGCATGCAAGCTACAACATCACAAAACTGAGTGATAACAAATACATATTTTTTGAAAAATTGGGAAGTATACGATTAGTACAGGATCATTGGAAATTAGTTACTTACTACGATATGCAACCCTATTGGTACTGAAAAAGGATATTTAACACTTATATAGATCATCTTCAAACATTATGCAATAAATCGGAAGGAAATACGCATTGTGACATAATATTGCAACAGCTGATACACGGGCTCACCGAACTAGAGTATTATGACCGTATGTTGCTCAATCAGCATTTTGTTAGTCGGAAGCGCGCGCGTCAATGGTGTCGGCTACGTCGCTAATACATTGTTCGGCGTTTTAGACGAGCGGTTTGCGGCCCAGTACGAAAAAACATCAAATTAATTCGGGGCAATCAGAGACATTTAGCACAACTTTGGAGAAATCAAACATCAGTTATAGAAGCGGAAAATAACATTTTAAAAAGAATCGAGAACACAATGGAAAAACAATATAAGACGTTTAATCAGCATTTAAATAATTTAGAAAAAATATCGAATACAGTGAAAACCGAAATATCTAAGGTAGAAATCACAAACGACTTCATCATGTCGAGCATCATAGCGAATAATGTCCTTTCGAATCTTCGTAATATCCAAGATACCCTCCTGGATACGATCACCAACCTTCAACATTTTAACGTTCATCTGCTGTCACCCACCCAGCTGGAAGACGAACTAAGCGTAATATCCAGCAAACTATCAAAGGATTTATCATTACCAATAGATAGCACCCAGAGTAACTTATCTAACCTATAAATAATTTTAAAGGTCAAAGCTAGAATGACCAACCAGTATTTTATTTTCGAAATTCAGATCCCCCTCACTAATAAAGATGACTATGACATTTACAACGTAATACCTCTTTATCATCAAGTTGCTAACTCATCACTCTCTATGATAAATCTGATACCGATTGCAGATCACGTAGCCATAAACCTGAAGAAAGACACATTCATACCTGTGACATACAACGACTTTCAGAACTGCATAGAATATAATAATAATGTTTATTCGGATTATCTTTGCCAGCTTCAACCGCCCGTTTACGAGAGACAGACGGACGAGAGCCTTTGTATTAAAAACAAACAATCAAACACTTGTAAAATTATCAGCAGCGCGTGTCAGACTACATGGCGAAAGCTTACAAAGCTAAACTCCTATATAATTAATTGTTGCGGTCAATGTACCTTCCGATTCATATGTCAAGATCGAGTTACCGTAGAACAGGTGACGGAGTAAACATTATAATTCTCGGTACTGACTGCGTCATTCGAGGAAATACTAGTAATTACGCCTCATAAACAATTGACAAATGAGATTAATATCGAGCCGGTGATCTTTGCACCAGAGATCGCGCCTGTCAATAGTATCATCAACATATCGATACCCATCAATACGATCAACGTGTCAGAGAATTTCGGGCAAGCTATAGAAAACGTTGACCGGCAGATTAAAGAGTTAAAGTCAGCTTCGGATGGCATAGCTGGCGAGGCGAACAGCCTCAACTATCATGATGTCCATCACTACGCCGTTATTTATTCTCTGGTGGCGGCAGGACTAGCAGCAGCGTGCGTGGCGTGGGTGCGCGCGAGGTGGAAACGTGTCCGTGACCCCGCTCACCCAGCTTCAGCCAGCTGTCAGCGTGACACCAGTGTGAAGTGTGTATGTTTAAAAGATGTGAAGTGTGATAGTGAGTGTGCTAAAGCAGAACAAAGTGATCATTGTGCAAGTGTGTCCGATCAAGAGAATCAAAGTGAGCGTAATCAGACGGTGCATAAAAACACTTCCCCAGTTTTATTAAAATGTAATTTTAGGAAAACTCGCTAGAAATTGTCGGGTCATCATCTTGTAAATTAGCCGATAAGTGTTATGTCGGTCTCATCTATGTTTTAGTTTAGCTCATCTCATAATCATCTCGTCCATCTTCTCGCCCGGGAGCATGTACGGTGCAACCGCACAAATCGCCCGATCAGCATTTTTGCCTCATATACTTATTTTTATTGTTCATCGAATCAGTTCACATAGCATCGCCACACAGCGCGTTCGTGTACTCATCATTAGCTATTAGCAGTTTTTAAATATATTTTCTATTTTACTTCAAGCAGCATATTTTATTTATATTATCAGCAGCAGCATCTTAGGTGTAACGTACAGACACAGTGTTCAAAATTCAAAGATTCTTGCATGAACGTAACATTTTAGTCAAAAAATTTAAAACTGCTTTAGAAAACCTACCTGAAGAGGATTATAAAGTCGTCATTCACGCAGATCGGACCTCTCGAGGAGAGCATGAAAGGCGCTACAATGCACCTTTGATAAACGAAGTAGCAGCCGTAATTAGTGGTGATCAATTTTCTTCACGAGACATTGTCTTGCGAGCACGTAATGATACGTTGCAACGGGTAGCCGATACACACAAGTTTTATGACGCTCTGCAATACCCATTGATTTATTGCAAAGGACAAGAGGGTTATCATTTTCAAATTCCACTCATTAACCCGGTCACAAAGGAGCCTACTCCGAACAAAAAAGTATCATGTATGGATTTTTATGCGTATCATATGATGTTGCGAGAAAATGATTTTAACCTCTTAGCCCGGTGTAGACAATGATTTCATCAATTTTTGGTACACATGTATGTGAAGGTAGAAAGTGAACGTCTCCGTTATATATCTTTAAATCAAAAAAAGCTGCGCGTTGAGAATTATATACATTTACAAGATGCAGTTTCTAGCGACGCCAATGTAAACCCCAGAGATTTAGGTAAAATGGTAATTCTGCCCTCATCATTTGTTAACAGTCCCTACCTACATGAGTACACACAGACGCATTCGCCTATGTACGAACTTACGGAAGACCTGATCTTTTGTTACTTTTACTACAATCCCACATGGAAAGAAATAACGAGGAGCTAATGCCGGGCCAAAAAGTGACAGACACGATTTAGTTGCTAGAGTATTTAGATTAAAAGTACAAAAATTAATGTATGTAATTAACAAACGGAAATTTTTCGGAGGTGCAGTGCTTCATGTATTCAATTGAATGGCAAAAAGGATTACCACATACATTCTAATGGCTTAAAGAAGTTGCAGCCCAGCCAAATAGACGACATAATAAGCGCCGAGATTCCGGATCCTGAGCAAGATAAAGAATGTATGATACCATCGTTCGAAATATGATTCACGGTCCATGTGGAGCACGAAATTCAATATCGCCATGTATAAAGAAGGAAAATGTACAAAAATTCCTAAACAGCTATTAAAAACAGTGCACAATGACAATGGCTACCCTTTATACAGACGCAGAGCTCCAGAAGATGGTGGCAGGAAAGTTACAATCAAATCTCGCTCTGGAGCGTTCGAAACCTTAGATAACAGCTGGATTGTCCCGTATTCGCCCATTCTATGTAAAATGTTTAATGCCCACATTAATGTAGAAGCATGTAGCTCTGTCCGCGCAATCAAGTATATCTGTAAGTACATAAATAGGAAGCGACCAAGCAATATTTAATCTCAGGAGTGAAGGTGAGGCAAATCCGTTAATGAAGTACAGACCTTTCAAGCAGGGCGTTATGTCAGTAGTAACGAGGCAGCGAGGCGTCTCCTTGGCTTCCTTTACACGAGGCACAACAGTTACTCACCTTGCTGTGAACTTAGAAAATGGAGCGTGTATATTTCACCGAAAGAAATTTCCAGAAAGAATTGCATCACCGCCAAAAACTACACTAACAGCCTTCTTTCTTTGTCAAACCGACCCTTTGCAAAAACGTTGTTATATTCTGAAGTCCCCGCTATTATACTTGGAACACATCTAGGAAGGAGTGAAACGCCGTATTCAAGGCGCGCTGTTGCAAATGGCCCGTGTAAAGTCATCAGATGTCCTTGGTCGTGTGTATACCGTCCATGTAACTAATTTTGAATGTTTCTGTTTACGATTGCTGCTGCATGTTCGGGGCCCTACAGGATATAAAGACCTTAAAACTGTCAACGGTCAGAATGCGCAACTTATAGAGAAGCATGTGAAGCTCTGCATCTTTTAAAACGATAATCACTGGGATGAAACCATGGAGGAAGCTGTGCCAGTCACCAGCCAAAATTAGGGATCTTTATGCAACTCTCATATCATCTTGCGGGCTATCTAATGCACATAAATTGTGGGACAAATATAAAGTACATGGCGGAAGATATTTTGCGAAGGTTACAGCAGACACACGCGAACATGACATACAATGAACACATTTATAATGAAGCACTTGGAAAAATTGAAGATAAAGTAATGGCAATGGTAGGCAAAAAATTAAGCGACTTTGGAATGATAAGCCCTCAGCGAACAACCGAAAATGAACTAAGTGATGAAATTATACGTGAAACAAACTACGATATACCAGCTTTGCAGCAGCAAGTAGCCGAATTTGTACCTCGCTTGCTTCCCGAACAAAAACGAGTTTTTGATAAAGTATTAGGACAAACTGAATCTGGAAATGGTGCACTTTTCTTTTTAGACGCCCTTGGAGGAACTGGGAAGACATTTTTGTTAAATTTATTATTAGCGCAAGTACGGAAAGATAAAAACATTGCTGTGGCCGTAGCTTCCTCCGGTATAGCCGCCACGCTGCTAAGCGGGGGCCGCACTGCACATTCTGTTTTAAAACTCCTCTAAATCTAGCCCAGGAAGAATCGCCGATCTGCAACTTTAGCAAAAATAGTGCACGAGGTATAATGCTACGACAATGCAAACTTTTAGTGTGGGACGAAAATACAATGTCGCATAAAAAAGCTGTAGAAGCACTAAATCGAACGCTCCAGGATTTGCGCAGCAATACGGATGTAATGGGAGGAATGGTGGTTTTACTGGCTGGTGACTTTCGCCAAACTTTACCTGTCATTCAAAAGGGCACACCTGCAGATGAAATTAAAGCATGCCTCAAGTCGTCTATTTTATGGAACAAGGTGACAAAATTCAGTTTAACTACGAATATGAGAGTGCATTTGTACAATGATATCAATGCTGGAAACTATGCTGACACACTATTAAAAATTGGCGATGGGCGGTTGGAAACGGATGCTGAGGGCTGCGTTAAATTGACGAGAGATTTTTGTAATTTAGTACAGAGTCATTCCGAATTAATTGCGAGCGTTTATTCAGATTTAACCAACAACATGCATGAAGACAAATTGTTATGTGAAAGAGCGATTCTTGCACCAAAAAATGAGAGCGTTAACTAAATAAATTCAGATATATTAAGTGAAGTAGCAGGAGAAATAACAGAGTATTTGTCAGTAGACACAGTTATGGACACAGAACAGAGCACTTCATATCCCGTAGAGTATCTAAATTCTCTACAGTTGTCAGGTGTGCCCTCACATAAGCTTCAATTAAAATTAGGCGTCCCAGTCATGCTAATGCAAAAATTTTTAGATCCTCCTCGGTTATGTAACGGAACAAGGCTGCGTGTGACACATCTTGGACGGAACATAATTGGTGCTACAATTTTGACAGGCGTAGGAAAAGGTGAAAATATTATTATACCACGGATCCCTATAATTCCCACAGATCTTCCTTTTCAATTCAAAAGGTTGCAGTTCCCTATTAAGCTCAGTTTTGCAATGACAATTAATAAAGCGCAAGGGCAAACGTTACAGGTAGCGATTAGTAGATTTGCAGCGTTTGCTGATACGGCAAAGGCTTCGTGAACTAGTGTATGATGATTGCTTTGACACTTATGGCATCTTTTCTTTGAAAAACGTTCATTACCGTTATGATTATAAAGGCAGTTTTGGCATAAAGATAGCTTGGATATTATTTGTCGCTTGAAATCAGGTCGATATGTTGAAAATGTTTCGCAATACGGAATGGCGTGATCTTTATTGCAGACAGGGCATTTTTGCTTCGGTGCGGACGCTAACCTACTTTTATTATTAAAATTATTTGATTGAAATGACGGATTTTTTGATTGCTCGTGAATACTTTAAAAACGAATGGTTTTTTGTAATTAGATGGTTGAGATGATTGTTGCAGTTGCTGATTTGAATTCTGGTGGTCTTGTTTGCGTTTTGACGACTCTAGGGCTGTGAATTTCACCTCCAGAAATTGTAATAAATCTGTTACAGTCGGCGGCAAATCTCTTGGGTATTTCAATGACTCGATGTAGTCGTTATGAGTGTCTGCGTCTAGTTTCTGAGTAATTAAGTAAACAATCATGGGGTCCCAGTTCTCTATGTTGACTCCCAGATTTTTGATGGCATTTAGGCATTCGTTGGTATTATCATGAATCTTCTTAATCGCTGATGCTGACTGCTGTTGTATAGTAGGTTGGTTCACTAAGACACTCAAGTGAGAATTAAAAATAAGCTTCGTGTTATTATACCGGTGGTTTAAAAGATCCCAACATACTTGATAGTTATCTGTGCTTATCTGTATAGTACAACATTTTGTACTATTTTCTCTGCTTCTCCTTTTAATTTACTTTTCAGAAATTGCATTTTCTGACTGTTCGTTAAGGCTCTGTTGTTATGTATAGTTTCGACGAACAAATCCTTAAATGAACGTGGGTATGTCCATTTTTGGGGTTGTCTTCTCCCGGTAAAGATCAGACCACATCTTGCTGTTGATAACTTTCTTCATGTTGTTGAACTTTTGCTCATAGCTGCTGAACATTTCTTCATACTCTTCATTATCTTCGTATAGTTCGCTGTCTATTTCCCAGTGCAAGGCATCTATTATCGTCCAGCGTGCTTGAACCGACTTCAGATTATCCTCATACTCCCATTTTTCAGCGACTTTGTCGAGATCGATGCTGCTAATATTCCGCTGAAAAGCTTTGAAGTTGCTTCTTTGCTTTCTCAACATATCCTCTAACTTGCTGCTAGTACCTTGGGCTCGGGATGCTTCTGCGTCAGCTGTAATTTCAGGATGGAGCGTCTTTAGAGTCACTCGGTAAATAAATAAGAAGATAATTGCGTGTTTCATTATAAAAATCGGACGTTCTTTTATAGTAATTGCTAGTAAAATATTCATGAGATTTATCGTCAGACTCAAAAAGTTTACCTTGAAACTCCGGCCAATAACTTTCTAAAGTACTAAGCCGCTTTTTAATATGAGCCGGTGTCTTGCGGTCGGCACCGTCTTTTTTAAAGTTGATTAGGAGCTGATCCATAGCTCCCATTATTTGGTTCTGACTAGCTAGAAGATCTTCCATTTTGACCAATTACTGTGGCTGCTGATTATAATAGAGAGCTGTAGACTTACCAATGCTGCCTGCTGGTTGATATTAATGACAATGAGGAGATGTCATTCGAAGACCATCAATGCCTTCAAAGGTACCAAGATACTACTTTAACTCGATGGGAGATATGGTGCGCCTCCCTACACCCTGACGCTGAGGAGAAGTTAGGATTATCTGAACCCAAAGCTTGCGCACAATTTTATCAGCTCGAAAGTAAATTTGGAAAAAATCAACATTTAGCCCAAAATTACAAGCAATTTATAAACGAATACATCAATCTACGTCACACACATATAGCGGCGAATTTGACACCAATATATTACATGTCGCATCACGCTGTCGAACGCTCTGACTCTTTAACTACGTCACTAAGAGTGGTATTTAATGCATCCGGAAAAACATCAACTGGTGTATGTTTGAATGATGTCTTGTACAGAGGCCCTAATCTTCAGCAAGAACTTTTAGTTTTGGTCCTTAAATGGAGACAGTACGAATATGCCTTTACAGCTGACCTGGAAAAAATGTTCAGGCAAATTATTGTGCATCCTGATGACCAACTTTATCAATGCATAGTTTGGCGCGAAAATTCAAATCAGCCACTGAGCAAATACCAGCTAAATACCGTGACGTATGGCACAAAATCAGCTCCATTTCTAGCGATGATGACGCTTAAGCAGCTAGCTATAGACGAGCGTCAACGTTATCCTGAAGCATCGAAAGCATTAGAGCAGAATTTCTATATGAATGACGCTTTGTGTGGTAGTTATAACGTCATGTCAGCCAAAAAATTGCAACGAGAGCTACGACCTACTTAAAACCGGAGGATTCAACCTTCGCAAATTCCGTCAAATGAGAAGTCACTACTCGAAGATGTTGACATCACCAAGCTCCCCAATCACTTATGACTTTAAGCACCAGGAATCAACAAAAGCACTCGGACTTACATGGCCAAGGATGACAACACACCTTCTGTGTGACAGCACCAACCACAAACAATTTCAAGTCTTTAAGTCTTCGATCCTTGTGGTTTCCTTTCGCCAGCCATGGTCCAGCTTAAACTATTATTTCAAAGCGTTTGGCAAGAAAATCTAAACTGGGATGATGTCATACCTGATGACGTATACTCAAAATGGTTAACATTAAGAACAGACATCGAAAACATCAGTGATATCGAAATTCCCCGATGGATTGGTACTCGAAAGAAAAGTAAAGTTCAGATACATGGTTTCTGCGAATCTTCCACCAAAGCTTTCGCTTGCGTCGTATACGCCCGTATTATTCATAAAGACATCGCATCTGTAACAATATTAGCAGCGAAAACGAAACTCGTACCATCAAGCAAGAGTTCGACCGAAAATCAAACTTCGCTACCCAGGTTGGAATTAAGCAGTGCATTTCTACTTTCAAAACTAATGACTAAAATAAAACTAAGCCTAAAAGCACTTGATCTCGAAGTCTACGGATGGAGCGATTCCACAGCAACTCTAGGTTGGATTCAGGGAGACCCTAACCGCTGGAAGCCATTTGTAGCCACCAGAGTCAAGAAGATTACCGTCGTCATGCCCCCAGAATGCTGGCGTTATGTAAAAAGCACAGAAAACCCGGCTGACTGTGTCAGCCGTGGTATGAAAGTGGAACAGCTACAGCGGCATACCTTATGGTGGAAAGGACCTTTATGGCTATCATCATCAGCTGACCCTCACGAAAATCTGAGAACTTATCAAACCGATTTAGAATGCAAGGTGAAATTATCTAACATACAAAACTAACTAACTAACAAACAAACGACGAAATTGATATTATTAGCGCAATAATTCACAAACAAAGTAGTTTCACGCGAGCAACACGTGTACTTGCATGGATATTGCGAGCGATTTCAAAAAACAGCGTAAAGTTACCATACTTAACAACAGCGGAGTTGCGTAACGCTATTGAAAAAATTATAATGAGCGTTCAAAAATCGGAATTTTTGCAGGAAATGAACGATTTATCCAAGCAATTCAAGGTGGATTCTAAGAGCAAGCTTCTCTGCCTAAATCCGTATTTGGATCAAAACGGCTTAATGCGAGTTGGAGGTAGACTCAAAAATAGCAATATCCCTTACGATATGAAACATCCATACATTATCCCCACACAGTGGCCACCTTACCAATATACTTATCGATCTTGCACACAAATCAACTTTTCACGGAGGAGCCCGCCTCACGCAAGCTTGGCTTAGACAGCAATATTGGATTTTAGGTGGAAATAAAGTTGTGAGAAATCGTTTACGCCGTTGTGTTATATGCAAACGCCACAATCCAGAAATGAATGAACAGCTAATGGGAGAATTACCCGAAGCAAGGACGAATTCCACGCGCCCGTTTTTTAGAACAGGACTGGATTTCACGGGATACATAGACATCAAAGCAAATAAGGGTCGAGGCATTAAGACCAACAAAGGATACGTGGCCGTCTTTATCTGTATGGTCAAAAAAGCTGTCCACCTGGAGTTAGTCTCTGACCTATCATCATCAGCGTTTTTGGCAACCCTTCGTCGACTAGCAGCAAGGAAGGTTATATATACATATCTATCTATACATATAATCAATCTGTATAAAAGTCGTGTCTGTAATACTAAATAAAGGGTACTGAAGCCAAATTCGTGGTTTTTAGAATTTTTGTCTGTCTGTCTGTCTGTGTATTCACAATTCACGTAGAAACGACCTGGGGCAACTTATAGGCTGATATTTATCCGATTAACGAACTTCAAAAAAGGTGGTTAAGTATTTCCTTCCTTTAGATGTTAATTCCTATTTTAAATGATTAATGTGTTTTGTATAATTAATATATTTATAAATAAAGTACAAAAGCCGAAAATTAGTTTTAACCGTTGCGTAATAATTTGAGCTACGCCGAAAATCTACGTTTCAGTTTTTCAAAAAAGTGCCATCGAACGTGAAATACAAAAAGTAGTAATATTTTATTAGCAACTGCAGGTAGCAGTTGGCTCTACCACGTAAAAATTTTAGTAGGTATTAATAAATTTTATAGTAACTAATTACTACTTAAATATAATAGTTGATCTATCGAAATCATAAAATCAGAGATGTTTCTAAGTTTAATTTCTAATCTTTAAAAAAGTTTTTAGTACGTATTAGATTTTTTATCTTATAATAAACTGATAAAAACTGCACTTTTTGCAAATCTCTTATTATCCTTATAGTTTAAATAAAGAGACTTTTATATGTATTGGCCAGATCATACCATAAAGTTGTCGACCTAAAGTTTGTTGAATATATTATGATATAGCTTAACCAAATTAATAAATAGAGATCGTTTGGCGACATTAACAACTAAACACAACATTGCTATTTCTTCATAACAATTTATATTAATTCATAACAATTCACACCCGACAAAAGACTGTTGAGCACTTTTGTCAAGCGTGCATAAAACACATAGCAAACTGACTGTTATCGATGAGGCGGATATGAAAATCCGCCTCATCGATACCTATGTTCTGTGACATACCCAGGTATCGGTATGTTTCAGCCTGGGAAAGGGTCCTTATGTTTATGGGCATAGGTAAATCTATGCCCTCAGAGTTAGCAACCCTACCCCTTTCGACATGGAGGACCGCACACTTATCCGTCTCCAGCTCCATTCTAATAGAATTGCTAAAATCACAAGTGATGATTAGCGATTCCACAAGATGTGAGCGACTGGAGGCGAATAACTTGAGATCATGCATATAGAAAAGGTCACTTTTGTACCCTCCTTTCCGGCTGAAATCCTCCCAGAACCCTCCAGTAAGGTACTGAGAGGGTTTAGAGAGAACAGAACCAGATTAGACTCTGACAATCGCCCTGGAAGATATCCCTTCTTATCCTTATGTGGTTCTCCGCAGCCGTCATCCGCTCGCCTAGATGATAAAGGATCGTACTCCACTGCTCCATACACTGCCCGAGGAAGTCTCTAACTTTACAGTCAACCTTGTACAGCTCGAGGACCCTCTTCAGCCATGTATGAGGTACCGAGTCGAATGCCTTTTTGTAGTCTATCCAGGCGGCGGAGAGGTTCCGACGGTAGCGTTTAACCACCTTGCCAATGACAGCGTCAATGAGGAGTGGTTTCTTGGTTCCACGACCACCGCCCCGACATCCATTTTGAGCGCGCGACATCACCTGATTTGCGTTCAGGTGACGAGTGATTCTCGCGCTCAAAATGGATAGTGGTCTTGTATATTGTAGGTAGACACGTTATGGGGCGGTATTTGCTCGGGTCTGTGGAATCCCGGTCTTTAGGAACCAAATGAGTGATCCCAGTAGTGAAGAGGCTCGGGAGTGACTTTTGGTCGAGAGTCTGTCGGGCGAGCACAGCGTGACACACCACGAACCCCTTCAGCCAGTAGAGATGCAGTCCGTCGAGTCCCGGACTTTTCCAATTCGGGGCCCTACGGACCGCCTCAGCTACGTCATCCGGCGTTATGATGACGGGGTCCATGGGCGTAACACTCGCACACTGACTCGCCACAACTTCCGTCCAAGGGCTCTCACTGTGGTTTACGGGCTCTGACCACAGGCCGCGCCAGAATGCGATAGTGTCGGCCTGATTCGGTGCTGAGCCCGTTCCACGTACCATCAGCTGCTCCAATGATTCATAGAGCCTCTTCTGATCACTCTGGAAGAGACGATTCTGGTTGAACCGTGTCGACCTCTCGGTATATCGCCGAATCCGCTTCCCCCAAGCAGCGATTCTCTGCTTCAGGTCGTCTATGCGCTCCGTCAGTTTTTGCGTTATATCCGGCTGGGACAAACTGATATTTGTCCCAGCAAACGCCATCCTGACGGTGCGCACAATTCTCGGTCTATTATTACCCGACCTGAAGCTTGTCAGTCTGCCGATGAGGGCTCTTGCCTTTGCGGTACGGTCCTCAATTCTTTTTCTCCAGGCTGGGATGGCGCTACTTTGTCTAGTAGCGCATCCAGCCGTGGAAATGGCGCCAATAATACGGCAAACTGCCAGTGTGGCGCCAAAAGAATTGAGTCCGTCTCGCAAAGGTCCCGGCTGGCTTCAAAATAGGTCACCAGCATTGGGTTGAGAGCCCTCGACATTCCGCTTGCAAGGGTATGCGGGGAAGTCGCGGTCGATTTTCGAGAGGTGTACTGCGCGTTTCCAAAATAGCCTGTTCCAATATGCTCCTCATTTGCTCTAGCTTGTGGGAGACTATTTCATCATCGTCTGAATTAACCACAACTGGAATATCCACGGTGGTATCCACGTGCGCAGGTTGCTCTGCAATTAGTGGCACCGCATTACCAGCTGTAGCATTTTCATCCGATGAGGGAAGAGCCTCACGTCGTAGTCGTTCGAGTTTGGCGTCACCAAATATGTTGGAGCGCAGGATGTACCGAACTCGGTCTGCCAGATTTTGCACCGTTACATGAACAGATGGCTCCAGCTCTGCGAAAAAGCGATGCATCCGAGCCCGATACGCTAACATTCCAGTTTCTTCCTTTGCCTAAAATACGCTCGCAATGCGTTTGCGTTCATAATTTGCGTCCAACGCATGCGACGTGTTCCACCAGCGGCGGGTACCGCTTGCCGAGTCTGAGAAGACCCAGCCGACACCAAGCCCTCTGGTGGGGATGATGGATGCGGGCGGCTACTGGGTGGTCTTGCAGCCCCCGTGCGGCTGGCGACCCGCATGCTGTCGCGTCCAGCGCCAGCTCCAGACGCGCCCTGGCGACCTCCAGGCAGCGGCCCTTTGCGCCTCTTTTTTTCCATCATCCATTTTGGGCGTCAATTAACGGGAGACGCCCAGGCCCGGCACCGTTTCATGGTTCGGCCATATGCACAAACGGACCTTTGCACCCTCAATTTTGCCTAGGCACGGCGCTCACACCTTTTGGCAGGGCGCTGACTGACTGCACCGACGTAGCAGTTTTGTCACTTAACTGTTACGTCAGCGGGCGATGGGGTCGTCACTTCCCTACGCCTACACTAATTATTATTTTGGGGTATTTATATAGTATTCTCATCTGGTTGGGCTGAATAAATATTTTAAAGGAAATAATAAATAAACATATATTTAATATACTAACATAAATAAATAAATAATACATAAATAAATAAATAATACATAAATAAATAATACATAAATAAATAAAAACCAACCAGATGGAAACCCTCGGCAGGGGGACCAAACGGCCGAGGGTTGGGGAAAGGAGAGAAAACGCGGACGATGCGGGCGGTATCGAGGAGCACCGCCTTCTGCATTTGAGCTTGGAGCGGTCCGTCACGGAGTCCCAGTCGCCTCAGATGACCCGAGAGGCTGACTGGGATTAACCCGTTCGCAGAGACGACTACAGGTATAATTTCGGTCGGCAGTCCACCCCACATGTCGGTCACCTCGTGAGCCAGGTCCAGATATTTTGTACACATTATTATTATTATTATATTATTATTATTACAGCCCTTTACAAGTCCACTGCTGAACATAGGCCTCCCCCAAGGAATGCCAGAAAGCACGGTCCCGATCCACCTGCATCCATCGACTTCCTGCATGTCTTACCAGGTCGTCACTCCGTCTAGTGGGGGGTCGCCCTACACTTTACCTACCGATACGAGGCTGCCACTCGAGAACATTTTTTCCCCATCGGTTGTCGGTTCTTCGAGCTATATGGCCGGCCCATTGCCACTTCAGCTTACTAATCCGTTGAGCTATGTCGGTCACTCTGGTTCTACTGCGGATATCCTCATTTCTAAGTTTATCACGCCGAGAAACCCCGAGCATAGCCCTCTCCATAGCTCGCTGAGCGACCTTGAGCTTCCTCATACGGACAGCAGTGAAGGACCACGTCTTAGATCCATAAGTCATCACTGGCAACACCCACTGAAGTTGGACTTACCTAGTCGGACTATTTGTCTCAGGTAAGCATACTCGTCAACAACTTTGAGCTTAGTGCTCCCAACTACTACCGGCATAAGTGTGACATGGAAGTTACACATGATCTTTGTGTTGTGCATGTTCATCTTAAGACCTATCCGTTGGGAGGCACTATTGAGGTCATTGAGCATAGTGCGGTCCTCCAGATCTGCCATAAGGACTATATCGTCGGCAAATCGAAGGTGAGTGATGTACTCGCCATTGATTATTAATATAATTAAAATAATTTAAAAAAAACAAAATGGCCAGGTTTACCCTAGATGAAAAATTAATAGGATTTCTACTAATGAAACAAAGCTCCAAACACTACAAACTTTTGGAAAAAATGTTTGTCTTGCCTAACAAACAAATGTTATATAGACCAAATAATATTTAGCATACCCTAGCGAAAAGTTCCTTATACAGGAAAGGTACTCACTTAATGCATAACTATTTGAATTATAGCTGTTTTAAAATTAATATAAAAAGTAACGTAAAGTAAAATAGCACTATGATTAAATATGATTCATGTGGTTTAATTTTTTTAATTTGCTATTTGCTTTATTTAAATATTTCTCTGTTTTCGTCAAATTGTACCTATATACAATGTTATGTACATTTTTAATATAACCTAATGTACCTTTAATTTAATCCTAAGATTACGTGTGTATGTATATGATATTGGTGTTGAATAAAAATAAATGTTTATGTACTATAATTGTTTC
>JAGSMP010002232.1:0-28248 GCA_029286625.1 Parnassius orleans
TAAAACAATTTAAAAAAAAAATGGCCAGGTTTACCCTAGATGAAAAATTAATAGGATTTCTACTAATGAAACAAAGCTCCAAACACTACAAACTTTTGGAAAAAATGTTTGTCTTGCCTAACAAACAAATGTTATATAGACCAAATAATATTTAGCATACCCTAGCGAAAAGTTCCTTATACAGGAAAGGTACTCATAATGCATAACTATTTGAATTATAGCTGTTTTAAAATTAATATAAAAAGTAACGTAAAGTAAAATAGCACTATGATTAAATATGATTCATGTGGTTTAATTTTTTTAATTTGCTTTTTGCTTTATTTAAATATTTCTCTGTTTTCGTCAAATTGTACCTATATACAATGTTATGTACATTTTTAATATAACCTAATGTACCTTTAATTTAATCCTAAGATTACGTGTGTATGTATATGATATTGGTGTTGAATAAAAATAAATGTTTATGTACTATAATTGTTTCATTAAGTAATATTTTAATAGAACTATGTAATGTACCCTTACGTCGATATCGATAAAATGAGAACATCACTAAATATCGATATCGATGATTTTAGGATGTGTTGCAAATCACTAAATTATACATAGCTATACTGAATTTGTATAGTCATTACTCATCCGTCAAAATAGGCGACTGCAGCGCCAAAACGTAGTTGGGAAACTTGACTAATAGTCACTGTCGTATCTGTAGCTTGCTACATATTTATTTATCTATGGCCAGTTGTGCCTGCGACGTCGAAGACTCCACGCTTGTCAGCAGCCTGCCCGCTAGGTAAGTTTATTTACGTTTTATCCATGTTTACATGTTGTTTCTGATTCAAGTAGGTAGGTACATAACTTTGGTTGGTCGTACACCTAGGTAATCTCAACAGTTACCTTTTGGTTTCTAGAC
Source organism: Parnassius orleans (assembly GCA_029286625.1). NCBI lineage: Eukaryota > Metazoa > Arthropoda > Insecta > Lepidoptera > Papilionidae > Parnassius > Parnassius orleans. Next base: position 911 of record JAGSMP010002232.1, read on the forward strand.
AGATGTGTCAAACAAAGCCACGGTAATATTATTATTATCTATATGTCTACACCCGGAGGTCGAGGTGCGCAGGCATAGCCCGCGCTTCGTCCGTTTGTATGAAGTTGGAATTGTATTAGATAATGTTACCGTGCCTTAGCTAACACCTATGTGACATGTCATAATATTTAATGAATTAAGTAGGAATATGATAAACATATATTATCATTCATTTCACTTGTTTTCTCTTATTTCAGATAATTTTAAAAATGCAGTCACGTGGTAAAAGATTAGTAAGCGCCGCTTTACAAAATCTAAAGCTTAGATCTGATATTGAGGAACAGATTCCGTCCACTAGTGGTCTACAAAACTGGTCGCCACAAATTCTAGTATCAGAATCAGATTTTGATTCAGACGATTCAGTAGCCGATAAAGATTATGAGCCACCAAAAAACCACAAAACGTACATTATTGCCGCTCAATGCTCAAAACAATCAGTGGTTAAAACTTAAATATGAGGGTCATAATGAAAACTATGAACGACGTGAAGCCAATATTTTATTGGATGATTCTGGCTCGAATCAGACGCCATTCCATGTTCTCAACCGTGTTTGGAAAAACGATTCCAGAATCTTCAGATGAATCTACAAAAGATGAACTTACAAAAAAGGGACAGTAAGAAAGCAAAAGATATGATGTTAGTCTTAAAGAACGAAAGAAAATTAAAGAGAAAAAATATATACCAAATATTTTGTGAAACCCGGATGCCAAGAGAACATTTGTAAAAAAAAAATGTTCAACGAAATTCTCAGAGGATTACCGCAAAATTATTAATCGTAATTTCTGGAAAATGTCTTGGTCGGAACAAAAAACACTTTTTTTAGCTAATACTATCCAGCAAAAGCCTACAAGACCAAAGAAAAAAGTCATGATGATGAGCATGGTAAACACTATGATCGAACTAAGACTGTTTCGTATTTCTTATGTGATGAAAACGGTGAGAAAGTTACGGTATGTAAAATGTTTTTTCTCACAACTTTGGGTTACAAGAAAAGTAACTGTAAGGCTGTGAGGAACATTATAGACACATACTATAAAACACAATACGCAGAGCCTATTGATGACGGCCGAGGTCATAACCCGAATCCATCACAAATAGACAGTACAAAGGTAAAAGAACATATTATGTCTTTTCGTTCAGTTGTGTCGCATTATAGGAGAGTTCATGCACCAAACCGGAAATATTTGCCCTCGGATATCAATATCCGCATGATGTACGACAATTACAGTGAGAAAGAGCCTGAAATAAATGTGTCCTATGGATTTTATAGGAATATCGTAAATGAGCTTAAAATATCCTTACAAAGCTTGGACACGAGGAGTGTATTGTGCGAAAAATTTTCTATTCACAACCCTAACGCAGCAATAAGGTACAGGAATTGCGAAGAATGCCAAGAATATGAAGATCATCACACTAGGTACATTTCAGCGAGAAAAAAATATGAAGAGGATGTTGAAAGCCAAACGAAGCAAAAAAGTACTGACACCATAATATTTGCAGTTGATTTAGAAAAGGTAATTATGTTACCTCGCATGGAAGAATTTAAAACGGTAATGTTTTGTCCAAGGCTTATCGTTTTCAATCAGAGTTTTGTTCCTGTAGGTGACAAAAGGTTACATGGAGTTGGCAAAACACTGGGAGTCTTATGGCACGAAGCTATTGCAGGGAGAAAAAAGGAAGACATAATTAGCTGCTTTCAAGCATTTTTCTTTGAAAACCGGGACTGCAAAAATGTGATTTTGTGGCTGGATAATTGCGCGGCCCAAAACAAAAATTGGTGCCTTTTTTCCTACTTAGTATATTTAGTCAATTCCAAGGGTGTAAATATTGAAAGTGTTGTGCTGCGTTATCTGGAAGTTGGTCATACTTTTATGGCTGCCGATGAATTTCACCATAGAGTAGAGCAATCACTTAAGAAGAACAAGCGAGTGTATGACTTTGAAGATTTTTGCAAAGCTGTCGCTGATACTGGTTCAAATACTGTGGTGAAAAAATGACAGTCCAGGATTTTCACGATTTTGAAGACTGCTCTTCGTCGTATAAATTACAACATTCTGTGCCGCGAGCTTATTTAAGAAACATGTCTGAAATCACTTTTCGGCGTGGGATCAATTCGATGTTCTACAAGAATAGCCATGACACTGAAGAGCAAATAGAATTGGATTTCTTGAGAATTAAAAATCTTAAATTTGGCATTCCATTGCCTAAGCAGAAGCGTTCTGCACGAGGTATAACATCTGAGAGGAAATCAGCTATACTTTCCAAGCTTGGGCCACTCATGCCTGACAACAGAAGAGGTTTTTGGGAAACCCTACCCGTTAACGACAGTTCAGCTGATCTCACAGAAATTTATGAAGACTGAAATAAAAGACTATTTTTTAAATTAATATTTTAAGCAAAACTGATTATTTAATTTTCTTTATACTTTTTTATAGTTATTACCAATATATTGCATTGTGATAATTCAACCAAGTGCCATGTTATGTTTGTTATAGTTACATTTAATTTTTATAATAATAATAATAGTATTTTTAAAAATATTAAACTATGAGTGCCTTTAATAATTACGGGTGTAAGCTATTTCCTGTAAATGAACAATAAATAATTAGAATAAGCTCTAATAGGGTATAAGCTACTATTAGAGCTTATTAATATTATTTTTTAATTATATAAAAGTTCAAAACTAAAATTTATGCTCCTAATTACTACCTCTATTAAGAATTAAGAATATTTTGATTTATTTTTCATATTGTGATTTAGAGTAACTATTTTTTTATAGATTTTAAGTTAGGGTCCAACCTATTAATAAAAAGAATAAAAGTAATTAATTTTTACTTTCCTTAGGTATCTAACTAAACAAAAAGTATAATTTAGTTTAAGTATTAGCACTTTTTGTTTCTAATTCATAAGTTCTATTTGTTAACCAAAATTGTATGTAGATGCTTATCCCTAATAATTTATAAATAACTATTGAATATTAAGAACGTTTTTTTTTTTGTTTAAATGTTGGTGTCCTAGAAGAAGATTTGTTAAGTTTTGTTTCAGTTATTTGGATAAGCTAACCAGAAATGGCATGATAATATTATAAATATGTTTTATAGTTTATTAAACTTTCTTCACAAGATTTTTTTTTTTTTGTAGAAAACATTAAGTCAATTTACACTAAAAAAGGCGCAATTAGACAAATGTGCCCTTTCTTTTAGACTCAATGACCAATTTGCTTGAAATATTAAAAAGAAAGGTCACATTTGGTTAACTATGCCTTTTCTTTGTAGTAAGTGGTATTTTTAAAATATTTTTTTTGTTGAAAGGATTTTTTTGAATTTATTTAATAATTAATTATATATAAAAATTAAAAAATATAATAGTACTAACCTTCACGCATATATCAGTATTTTTTTTTCTTTTAAGCGATAGGTTTCCACACTATGAAGCAGAATATGGTAAAAACTAATCCCAATTATCTCAGTTTGACCAAAATGATAGATGTGCCCTTCTCTCGTACGACGGCAGAATTGTGTTTTATATCGATATCCGATATAACGCCCCATGTCTACAAAGTATGATTTTAAGTCTTAAAATAAAGAATAAAACAAGGTTTATTTATTAAGGAATGTTGATTAGGCCTTATCGGTACTTTAGAAATAAAATGAGTGGACAGTATTAACAATAGGTTTAATGCCGTTATACGTACAATACTTATATTGAATTAGTGAAATGCCCGTCTGCTACCGCGTCCCACAGCTGAGAGGAACGGATGCGCTCGCTCTGCCGCGGGGTCAGTGACCCCCGCGTCCCGTGTCCTCGATTTTGAGAGGCGCGATGAGGTGCGGTGACAAATGTGAATGTCAGTGCGTGCGTAAGGCCCGGTTTCCACCAAAGCAGAGAGATGTGCTGCAAAGCTGGCAGGTTATGGCCCAATTTACATTACCGCGGAACAGAATGGAAGCGAATTTTGTAACGAAATTGTACATAGTAAAATGAGTTTTATGTTGGTGTAAAGTTCAAACTAGATATGAGCCAAAAAGTCGCGCGTCTTCTGTGGAATTCTCGAGAATTACGGAAGACGCGCGACTCATATCTAGTTTGCACGTTACGCAATTAACATAAAATTCATTTTACTATGTACAATTCGTTACAAAAATTCGTTCCATCCATTCCGCAATGTAAATTGAGCCTATTCCCCAAAGCGGAGATGTGAGCTTTGTGCAGACATGGAGCTGTGAGAGAACGAAACCAGTCAAGTTCTGTCTACGAAAGGAAGACGTCATGTCGTTACAAAAGTTATATCTGAATTTGCTTGTGGAAGAGGAATTAGAGTTTGAAGAAACACGGCCGCCCGACTACACTTCGCTCTGCCAAGCCGCTTGCTCGCTCGCCGCAGCGGAGAAGAGATGTGGAAATAACGAAATCGGATTGGTTTATTCAAACACATCTCTCGTCTGCTCTCCTCTCTGTTTTGGTGGAAAACGGGCCTTACGTTTGTGTGTGTGCTTACGCCGCTTGCGCGTGAGTTTGCTATGCAAGGATAATAAATGAATGAATGAATTCATGAAAACAAGTATGTATGTATGTGTATGTAACTTGAAAATGAAAACAATAATATTTAATTTCAGAATGACACCATTTTATTCACAATTTTCATAACACCAATTTGTTACCAAAATAAAGGTTTTTCTAATTTAGTCATACACACATATTAACAACATAGAGATAGCCACCACAACAGACAAGCGTTTGCCTATTTTGCAGCAAATTATACGATTTTTCATAAACTAACTCCCAACTTTTACGAACGTTTGGGAGTATTTTTACAATATTTTCCGAATAGATTAAAATAAAAACATTATAAGCTTTACCTCATAAGGGAAACACTCCTTTTAATACAGCCTGGATCTTATCACTAAAATTAATAGTAACTTAAATTAGAACTTCTCATATAAAAATAATAATAGTTAATGTTAAGCATATTACATACATTATTAAAATCTAAGTAGATAGACCGATAAAGACTTCATTGTTATTGATTCTTTTACCCAGTTTTTTATATAAATCTATTGCACATTTATTAACAATTTTTTGTATATATTACTAAAATTTGCAAATGTTACTTTTTAAATGAAATACCGACTGCAAAACATGTTATAAACAAATTTATACGGGGGACTAGATGTATTTCTATAACATTCGAAAACTCATTAATCATTTTCGTAATTTAGAAAACGATAATGCATTTTCGGCATATAATGTGAACTATATTAACCCTTTCGCATGAGCTCCGTATGTAATTATGTTATTTATTGTTTATTTGAAGGGCGAGATATCTTGGTCAGATGACGTACTTATATCTAGTGCGAAAAAAAAATTGTGCGTAACACAAGGTAGGCTAAGTTATCTTGTTCAACATTAGTCAACTATATCAAAAAAGAGTGAAATATTGCCATAATATTTACATATCGGTTACAATCTGCTATTTATTACAAGAACAAACAACTAGGTTGACATAATATTATGTCCTCCATTAGATTTACTTTTTATAATTTATACTTGCGACTGTTGTTACATAACATGGTACCGTGAGCCGAAACCGGTCGGTTTTTATAGATAATATAAAATAAATATCAGTGAAACAAGTAAGTCTGCCCAAACTACAAAAAAATATTTTCTTTTTCTATTTGGTTAGATGTATTATTTGAAGGCACAACCTTGAAGGGTTTCAGACTATTGTGTTAATTTAAATTTTTGGTTATAGGCCATATCGAATAGGAAACATGCATGATCTGAAATCTGTACTCATTTAGTATTCCTTCAGAAAAAAAAAACACCTAAAATGAAAAACTTTTAAAGAGAACGAACTAAAGTATAAACGCACTAGGTATAATAGTAGTTATGACGTAGTTATGACTGTAGTCGAACACATTTTTTACTTCACGCTTCATTTCAACAAAATCAGCTAGATCGTGCTTTGGCAGATACTGTACAACCGCAGCGAAAGGGTCAATTTCGTAAGTATCAATTTGCATTTATTATTTGTGCAAAAATATAAATAATGAAAGTCGGGATGGTATTCATAATTTACTTACAATATTAAAAATAAATACTTATTAGTTTATTAAGATGTTTTGCTTCATTCTCAATTTTCGTATATTTAAAACTTTTAAACACAAATAACAAAATTACTAATTTAAAAATTTCGAGTGACAATATTAAAACTCTCTCGTGAATGATACATCATCATTGTAACATAGAAGTTAAAAAATGTGGTCATTATTCAATATAGGATAAGGCCTTCGAGTTAATTTAAAAATAAGAATAGTTCTTGTTAAAGCTGGCAACTTTTAAAATTCATGGACATAAAAAATTGCGACACAAAAAGTTGCACTCTGAAACAAGTTACAAATCTATCATTTTGATCATATAATTAAAAATTACAATAAAATATCCTCAGGAACATTCATTAATCAATAAAACTAATCTACATTGTTACTATATCTAAATGTGACATCCATTTAGTTTACAGAAACCTAGATGATCTAAATCGGATATAAACATAATTTACGTTAAATGACGTGTCTAATATTAAATAATTAATTATTAATAATCGTATAAAACCGCTAACAGTCATTTATAACAGTGGAAAATCCTTATTTATGTCACAGCCAACTGCGATAGGATCATTCAGTGATTATAAATGTCGGTGTTAGCTAAATGAAGGCAGTACCACGAGCAACTCTGATGAAGCAAATATGTGAAGTTTCTAATAGCGATGGCAATGTTATTTATTAGATAGGCGAATCAACAACTGTTCCCTTTTTAACTTCAATGAGCTTAGATCATACAATTAAACAAACAATAACACTTTACTGAAATTGGAATGAATACCAATACAGAACCGTCACAAGAACAAGACATTCTCATATTGTGTTATAAATAAAAACATAATTATGAAAACTCTTTTATCCTATTTACCTCCCTCAGAAACGATAAGCCAGTTCCCAGCAATGGGAGGTAAAATGACTTTACGATTTTTTTATTATACCTATAAAAATCTTTAAACTGCGAATTATAAAAAATAGTAAAAGAAAAATAGGGATATCAGTTGATTTTAATGCAATACCAATTAGCTTATTTGTAACATTGACACATTTTCAGTTTTTTTTTGTTACACCTTTGCTTCAACAGATGGTGGTGATGTTATGTATCTCTTATAAATAACAGCTATCAGTACCATATCGAAATAAATAAGCAACACGGACAACTTAACTTAAAGGCAGCATTTGTTAAAAAAGAAACTTACGTCCTAAATGTGCCGCTTCTAATCATATTACAAAAACAGACATTCGGGAACCCTGCGTTCAGTCTTACGCATGTTAGAAAATTTAGTTGAACAAGAAAATCCAAATTTACACAAACTGTAATGTAATATAACCCATTTATTTATAAATAACCGGTGAAAAAAAAAATTGAAAATTACTACTTATTGCTGTAGTGCTTATATATGTTTTTATAAATTCGTATTTTTTTTTATAGATTTTCTATTAATTTGTAGTCTCAAGATATAACTAGTTAAAAAATGTTCAATATCATTTTTATGGTCATGACGCAATATCGCAAATATATTATGGTATGATGAGTTGATTGAAATTCAATTCAATTTGCCTACATGATAACCTTTAATTTAATCTTATTTGACAAAAAATCAAATTATAGCATCGAGTCTGTATTAACAACAATCAATACTGGATTTAGAGGTAGCTTGCGTTGTGATTTTTTTGATTATTTAAGATCATTATATATAAAAAATTGTATGGTATTGTTACAAAACCTTCTCAGAAGAGATAATGCTTGTGTCCAAGCATTTGAACGTATGTAGGCTGTTTCTTTACTAAACTTGTTGCTGTTAAAAACAAAGCACACATTTACCAGCGAGCGACATTGCGTCATAGCATACTTATTATATTCTAATAGAGCTTACCGATTGTCCTTGGTGACCGCGGAAAGCGACAAATCGCGAACCAACACGACACTAACTTTATTGACACTATTATTGCTAACTCATACATACGACGTTGGACACGTGTAGGCACTCTTGATATTATCACATTGATTCGCTTTGCCGTTTTATCGTTCACCTGGGCAACGCCTTGCCAAATAGCTGCTTAACGCTATCGCTGTGCGAAAAGCCTAATGTAACATTTACGTGCTAATAATAGCGACAATAAACCGCTATTTATTGTAAAAGTTTGGTGTGAATTATAACCTACTGATTGGTGTCTTATAGTTTTAATGCCAGTAGTACATATTCTATCTACGTTATTAGCTACCCATTATCCAAACAAAAAAAAACAACAACCAAGTTATAAAATAAAAAAGCTTAGAGTTAACCACAAAAATAAAATCAGTTTAAGAAATAAAATTAAATCTATTTAACTTTTTTACAATCATAGTTTCAAATTGACTAACGCTTAGTTATTTCATAGATAATGGACTCGACCACAGTGTTTATTAGATTTTTTAACACTTAAGTAAAGCTCTAATAAAGCAGCAGCTTTGAAGAATATACTATTTATATAATTTACGATTAATTTCAAATTTAGCAAAATATTTGTATTTAATTAAGGCATTGATATAATGCTTCTAGGAAAGAGAAATTTACATCCATCGTGTGATTTATATCCAAACAGCAACATTAAAGTGAGATCAGACAATTCATAATCAATATTTGATCAATAAATGAATCAAAGATAGATCAGCTATGCTTCTGTATATAACTAGTCATTTTATAAACAAATATACAATAGCTTAGTGTAGAATTTAGTATACCCAACAGCATTGCTATCAACCATACGTATTTCAGATTTCCACAATCACATATCAATTCCAACGGAAAAAAAGTTTCGAGTCGTCTTTCAATAATATTAAAAACAGACACCCTATGTTCAACACGCCATAATATAATCTATTTATATTTAACACTTACATAGTTATAACAATATTATACAATGAATATTACTAAACAATTCATAGTAATCGTCCAAACCAGATATCACATAGCAAAGGGCACAGGCACATTACACTATACACTCATTGCCTAGCTTCCAGTCCGTCAGAGCACCGAGTTACGCGAACAGCGTGATGACCGGTGTTGTTGCATTAGATGCGGGCAATTCTAAAATAGATTCCAAGAATTTCTTGAAATGGGCAAATTTAAAAAGCTTTAGACGAATAAATAACAGATTTTTTGTAACTTAATGCCAGAGATGATGTGGGATGCAATTTTACAATATCGTCGATTACATCATTATCACAAAAAAATAACTATATTAGTTATAATAGTTTTTCCCAATGTCTGGTATTTTATCGCATCTTGGGTTTTAGCTTCTCATTGTAAGTGAAGCCGCTATTCTTATATATTCTCATGAGAATATATGTAAAAAAGTTTACTGCTCTGGTTGTCACATGACCGGCCGCATCTATTGCATATAAAATAAATCGCAAAATACTTAAATAAAACATGCATGCTAACTCATGCACATAACAAAAAGCAAATTCAAACATGCATATTACTGCAATTCAATTCGCCCAGGATATACTTATCCCATTTTTGGCTATCGCATCAATACTTGTAGATGGTTTCTTACAAGTCTGAATGTTACATACAATCAATTTTATAATTTATACACTGAGAAGATCAATTATAATGCTATATCGAAACACTTGTTCATAATAAAATTATTCGTAAATGTAATAAGGACTTCCTTTCGAAACTAATTGTGGACACCGACCATAACACCTCTATACATTCTACCCTTTAGGATGAAAATCATTGTTTACTGGTAAAACTCTGTCCGTTATATACAAACACCACATAGATCTCAAAATGCACTCTGGCATTTAAGAACTTCCCATATCACAACAATATCAGAACTTTGTACTTTCCAACGGATCAACCATTTTTTATTAGAACTGATGTTAATAATTTATATATTATCAATACAAAGTTACATATTACTATGGTACATTTTTTTAATTTTTTTTTTAAATTATTTATAGCACAATTCCGTATTGTCTAAACTTAGTATCTAATGTTGGAGGAGTTGCAACAAATAAATATACTATTAAAAACTTTGGCAGTTACATATAAGTGACAAGAGCATTAAAAAAAACTGACTAAAATTTTATGGAATTTCCCAAACTTGATAAAAATTTAAGGTCCCATCAATTTTGCTCAACTCCTCTTACATATCTAGGTTATGATCTCACACACGATAAGTTTTAACACCCAATTGTTGACTGGAGTGACTCAACATTTTGATGAAATATACTTACTTATCCGTCTCTGGCTTATTTTGGCGTAATAAAAAAGATGTGAACTTTCTTTATTTTATATACAATCTAAATTTTAATTTATTTACAGTCATAAAACACCTAAACATAAATAATTATTTTAAGTATAATGTACATCTATGATACAAAAAGAAATTAAGGGATAACTAAATAATCCTAATTAGAAATGAAAATCATGAGACAAAAACAGTTACAAGTATTTGCAATCATAATAGATAGGCAAATAGAAAACATACAGCAACTATTCACTCAATTACATTAATTTGAGTCTTTAACATAGTGTACTTAAATATAATGAGACAATTTCGTTGTGCTGTGAACTTATCTGATAGGCACATGAGTCTTGTTTATTTACAGATATAAATACAAATTATTTTCCATCACTGTTCTCACTGGTATAACACTTAAATTTCTAGTTCGCATCAAACTCTCAAGTGTTTGAGAGACTATCCAGTTCTACTCCGGTTTTCCGGTGGCTCTGTGTGGAGGCAACATATCATGTCGTCGGTACATGAGCAAGTATGGCATCCTAGGAGGCTTAGGCTTTAATACCTGAGCATCTGTAACCTGAGTCACCGTGGAATCATCATACCTGTGGAATAATGCTAGTTTTAGAAAAAATGTCGATGTAAACGTAATTGTCATTGATTATGGCATGTTTTACTCAGTTAAAAATGTCTACATAGAAGTGATTGTAATCACTTTCAGAGACGAAAAATAAGTACCATCATTGTAAAATATAAACATGCAATAAAACTACAATATGACTTCCATCATATGACCCACATAACCAGTTAGCAAACTTAGTTCTACAGCATATGCCGTAAAAATATTAGACCCCATATATTGAAACAGCTAGATTAGTATATTTTAGTTATTTCCATAACATAATGTCATATGGAATGTTGCTGTGGTAATGCGACTGACATTGAAACTATATTTGTTTTCAGAAGAGCCAGCCATAAGAGTAATTTATAACTTAGGTCCGGAGAAAAACCTTACGAAAAATTCAAAGAAATAAATATATTAACTTTGGCCTTTCTGTATATTTGCAGAATTAAGCTGCTATTTTAGGCTGGTATTCTGTGAGAGCGTAGCCTACCCAGCCAGAGTCGACCCATTCGTGCTACAAACATACAGTGGCGGCTCACATTATTAGAGCCATCTACTTAAATAATCGATTTGGCATTTTAATCAATATATATTGTATTCAAACTATGTCTGCTAAGTTTATATTTTGTTATTATGAATTTATGGATGTCTGCAGATTATCAATTTTTAACTGGCAACACTGAGGGTGCATAATCTGTCACATGGTCGCCATTTTGTTGTAACACAGTCGACTTTTAACAGTCTCGTTGTTCGGGTGAGTATTCTTGAGATTATTTATGCATTTTTATCGATTTTTTTTGCAGTGTTGGTGTGTTTTAACAATGTTCGTCCATATGCAGCTTGCTTAAAATATGTTTATCTCTAAAAATTTCATTTTACATAAATTTTGTTATTTTATTTGCAGGATATATTTTAATCATGGGAAAAGCTAAAGATCTGTCTCCAAGGAAAATTTCTGAAATTAAAACTTTATTATTGCATACTGGGCATTCCCAAAGGAAGATTGCATCAATTGCTAATGTTTCGAGGGCTTCAGTTGACCGAATTAAAAAAAACTTGACACAAATGTTGAGCTGACGCCGAAACGTGCGAAAATTGTGGACGAAAGAAAATTACCACATGCGTGATGAAAGAAAATTACCAGGCCACGTGATGAAAGAAAATTACCATGCGTGATGAAAGAAAAATCAGGGATATCTGTGTTGAAAACAGGAAAGCACCTCGGAAGATTCTTACGAAGAAGATACAGGACGCTGGAATCAACATTTCCCCAGCAACAGTTCGTCGACGCATGAAAGACTTGGGGTTCACTTGTCGTCGACCGGCTAAAAAACCTCTCCTTACACAGGCTATGATCTCAAAGCGTTTAAAATGGGCAAAGAACACCAGAACTGGACTGCCAGAGACTGGAATAAGGTAGGTGAATAATTCTTGAAGTTGCTGGAATTAAATTTTGATTTCTGTACACTAAAATAATAATAAATATTTCAGGTTTGTTTGATGAATCGTCAGTAAATTTTATCAGACAAAGCTGAATTTGTAGAAAGAAGGAAGGGTGAGAAATTCAAAGAAGATTGCATAATCAAGCGGTGAAGCACCACTCAGCATCATGGTATGGTCCATAATAAGCAGCAAAGGCACTGGTCGTCTATACATTGTGGAGAGCGATGCGGCAGGATCAATATCCAGGTCCTTGAGACAAAGATGCTGCTAAGGTCCAGGAGTGAATTTACAGAAAATAATTTACGTTCATGCATGACTCTGCTCCTTGCCACAAAGCAAATAAGGTCAAATTTCTAAATGCCCAGAAAGTAAAGGTTCTTGACTAGCCGGAATTCGCCGGACCTCAATCCCATAGAGAACCTCTCGGAGTTGATGAAGCAGAAATTTCAGAGAACTCAATCACTAATAAACGCCAACTGATCGAGGGTTTGATAGATGTTTGCACAGGAGTGAATCAATTAAGATAAACTGCTCAAAATGTATCAATAGCCCAGGAGAATTCAGACGGTTATAGAAGCAAAAGGCGGTGTCACTAAATATTGATTTAATGTATTTTTATATTTATTGCACTTATTCAATACATAAGTTCCGTTTTCTTAAGTGTATTGATAAAGCAATATACTTAATAAAATATATTCTAAACAATAAACCTTCACATCATGATTTTATTTCTACCTAAACTAATATTAATCTACTTTTTTTACTGTGGCTCTAATAATATGAGCCCCCACTGTAATATAGCTGTAGCGTGACTCTACCACATATAAAATCATTTAGTGGTATTCTCATACATATAAAAACAGTTTAGTTTTGATGCTCAACCACTCCTGTATAGCAGCTTGAATTCGCATAATGAACACTCCGGCGGTAAAGATTCATAAAAGGTCAAATCCAAAACCTACAGACTGGTGATGGGGTAAACCATCGCCAGCATGAGGGTGTAGTTTTTGCCCAGTCCCCCAACCCGCTTCCATCTGCCCAGTGTAATGAGTATCCCCAACTTTTTTATTTATCCAGTGTGATGAGTATAAGTACAGATAAAATATAATAATTATAAAGTCATAGGTCAGAATATACTTGGCTTGTTCTTTAAAATTAATATAGGCCAACAAATTTTCGGCAAAACCTACCTGATGATATTGAATAAAAATATTAATCTGTACATACCTTATCCAGCCAACCTGTCCATGGTAAGTATCAGTGACATAGTGGCCCTTCACAGCTTCTACTCCTTCGTGATATACAACCGCAAACAACTTATAAAGGCGTTGCTTTTGTGTATATTTAACCATGAGACATTATATCTCTAAGAAATTCTTTTAATTAGTACCATGTTAAGGCAATGCTTTCACATCATTTTATGTTATGTTTAATATACTCAGTCATAATTCTCCACATTGTTATGATAATTTTTATCATATTCAGAGACGAAAAATAAGTTCCATCATTGTAAATAATAAAATGGTAATGGCAACAGGCTACAAGGGAAATTTAGATATTCTGAATTGAAACTCTTTGACCTAGCTATTTCTGAAATTAGTTCAAGTCAATATTGATTAAACAGAAAATTATTTACAATAAAAAAGATTCAATAATACATACTAGGGTCTATCTTCAGGTCTATTGGAAATCTATATTTTGACAATCTTTGCAGTATGACCTTGAGTCAAGCTGGAAGCACTTGAGGTGTAAAAGGAGCACCTGGCAGTTCTTCAATGGATAGTTGCTGCCAGGCATCAGACACCTTCTTCAATGTGTCTTTGCCAGCCAGAAGTTCCAAGGCATCTTTGACGGTGTTAGAACGCTGGGTGGAAAAATAATAATTAAAATAAATATACAATTACAATTGAAAATATTTTTTTTGAATTAATCAAAATCTAGCCAATCATTTTAATAAATATTATAAAATAAATGGCATTCAATTTGTAAACGTTTAAAGTTACAGTCTATATACGACGCCCTGCTGGGCACAGGCCTCTTAGTTTTAACTTTTCCGATAGTCTTAAGCCTAGTTAAGCATGAAGGAAAATCACCAACTTAAATAATCATTAATAAATAAAGTAGCTAAAATAATTTACTATATATATAAATTATGTTTAGTTCTTATAAATACACTTTAATTATAGACTTTGAAATCAAACTCTGATCCTACGTCTCACTTTAAAAAAAATATGGGTATAACCATTATAGAAATAAATATGTAAGGATAGAAAGAACGTAATTTTAGACATCTATAATATATATAAAATAGATATTATATTACATCTAAGATTATATTAGAATCTCTGACTTCTAAACTAAAATAATCTAAGTAATTCGTAAAATAAATGTTGCACTGGTTCTACAGTTTGCGGTTATGTCTCAATTGTCTTTTGGCATTCAGTAGCAAACCATTTTCAATAACGATATGAAAACTAAATATCGCTTATGTAACTGTTGCAGCTAAAAACTGAAAACGCCCATGGCTTATTAAAAACAAAAGTTAAAATCATTACCCTCTTTTTTTTAGGCAGTCTGCAGGGCTATTCTCTAAAATGATAGTTAATTTGCAGTACATTGCTTCATATGCTATATAACTTTTCTTTAAGAGCATAAATATTATAATTATAAAACATATGACGCAAATGTACTAAAAAGTGACTATCAATTTGATGTCAACATAATTAAAGAATAGACCTAGCAGGTAAAATTAATAATTTATATGTTTACTTTAAACAATATCATGACGAAAATTATTTATATTTTCTGTAATGATTTCTTATATTTACGTGAATACTACTCAATAAAGTACTACTAACTTTACGGATTTTATTGAGTTTAATTTTGACTTATAGCAGTATGGTAAGTGTAAAGATCTGGAGACCCTTTTTACTTAAAATTATCTCCAGATCATTTTCAGCAAAATCTTAGTCCTCAGGCGTGACAACGCATCTGCATTTTGATTCTTAACCGAGGATACATGTAGACATAGAATTATTAAGCTTAGAACCGCCGTAGGCTCGCAAAGTGAAGTTTCAAGTTAGCCTTTTAGGTAACGTACGACTTTCGGCGCGTCAGTACTCGAGTCCACGTAGTCGTGTAAAGAGCTCGCGCAATTTTACAAAAAAAATGACGTACTTTGCTTGAAAGTGTCACAACTCATCACAATTATGATTTTTTTTTTAAAAATCTCATTTCACCTGTAAAGTATTGAAAACATTCATCAAAACAAAATAATAAATTGTAAATTTGACAGACGCTAATATAATAAGTGTTGCTAAGCATAGTAAAATATTTTACCCCATTTTTTCTTATTATTATAATTATAAGAAAAAATGCACACTGAAAAAAATACATAAATAAAATGTACAAATAAAGGGAGTACTGTACTAACACTATTTAATATTCACACAAATATAAACTCATACCGAAATAAATAGACAGAAGGAGAATGCAACGCAAGTTCTTAACAAGGAGGAAGAAGTACAGTGATAGGGAGAAACTTAAAATAAGACAATAAATTAACATAGATAGGCACACGTAAATCGTTATTGTAATTGTTAAAGCGTCTGCAAGACAATGCGACAATCTCTCCGCGTCAAAGCACGTAAGCGACTGATCGACTGATCAAGGGGGCGGTGCTCTCACACCGCCGGCCCGCAACCGCTGCCTTACGATATTACCATATATGGTGTTTTATCGACGATGCCGCGCGGGATCGAATCTACGAAACGTCGACCAACTGATAGGAAGGGTGTATAGTGTAAAATGTATGAGATCCCTACACTGCCAATAGTCCCAATTCGTAGTAAAGAGCTATCTCTCAAAATTATGTTCTATTTTCTAGTAGAAGAGCACATCAATTCACAACATCACGACACAAATCTGGTGCGACTTATTATGGAACGTTATCTAAGAGTAAGATTCTTTTATGAATCCAAAAAGATGATATTTTGGATAGTGTCATCAAAGCGGCACTTGTTTGAAAACAGTTGCAGTTTCAGTGTCATTAAGTAGAGATGTTTAGTTTAAGTACTTGGGTATATTTTATATTATTTAATAAATATTTTTAATTTCATGTTTTATTTGAATAATTTTCTCCTCCCGAATCTTATTACGTTTTAATGCAAACGTAATATCCAATAAAGTAATAATAATATTCACTTGAAGCTGAGCGCACTCTTAATCCTTCTAATATATCTCTTCTGTGAAAGTTGTATGTTGTAACCTTTACGTCGAAACCGTTTTAAATTAAATATAGCATGTAGATTTTAGAATGTCAAGAATCGAGATCAGTGTACGCTTTTATCCTGATTAACGCAGTTGAGCCGCGGCCACACAGCTAGTAATATGAATAACTAATGAAAAAAATTCTGAAAGCTAAAATGATTATCTGACAACTATTCACTTGTTAATTGTGGTGGCGCTGTATTGGAAAAAGTGCAAGAAATGGACGTAGGCATTTGCCTCTTTCATTTCTTCCACTTCTCTATATAATTATGATACCCTTGGGCTAAGGCCCTGGAGTATATATATAGAATAATAATTACAAATAATAAGTTCACATGGACATCTTAAATATATTAGCTAATGTAATATATAAATTTTATGGAAAATAAATAACAGATATTTATATAAATATAGCACTTCGAACAGAATAATATAATTACATATTATATTTGTGAATATATATTACAACAGAAGATATTACGTATATAAATAATTTAAATATTACATTAGTTAACAAAAATAAATAATGTTACATTTCTCTCTGCAAATAATTAATAAATAATTCTAAACGCAACCTAAATACATATTAATTATGACTATGTCTACTATTACATTTTCCCCTTTTTAGGAAGATGTAATTTGTCTTATAATCCATTAAAAAAAACAGATGTGATTTCAATAATTATTTTGATTCGATTCTTTTCAAATATGTACCAGTTTTATTGTACCTCAATATCAAGCTGCAGAGTGAAGAAAGGTTGCACAGCATCAGTGACGTCATGATGATGAGCGCGATGTAAGCGATGGCAGTACGGCCTCTGAAGATATCAGCTACTGGGTTCGTCGCGCCGCCCAGCGCCTTTCTACTGCCCACGGTTTTGGTCCCATCACCTGTAAGCAGAAATAAAGGTGAAGAATTTTAACATATTATGCTTATCATTGACTTAACAATCAGTAGTAAATATTTTCAGAAGATTTTACAATAGTAATCACGTTTCGTGTATGTATATTCAAATAATACAAATATACTTTGTACAGAAAAATACTTTACTAGGTATTTTTATACAAGTCATACTTCATGTATCTGTCCCCCCTCTTTATACTTGAACAGGCTTAGGACTGTCATTGCATCAATAGCACAAAATAATATTATACCAGTCAATGGTGGTATAGGCATTCGTCAGCTATTGTAAAATGACATACTCGCCGACTCTCTCGCTCACTCGTTCTCGTACGCTCTCGTTCGTACGCACGGTCTGGCATCTTGCGTCTTGCCAGTGTAGGTGTACGCAAAGAGGTAATAGATCGATTAACAATCAGCATTTGGAAAAGTTTCTTCTAGTACAGTGCTAAGATGTGTTGCCTAATCGTTAATCGTTCGCGAACTACACAAGACTACAGCAGTGGACTTTCTATTGGCTGTAATGATGATAATGATACAATAGTAATTCTAGTAGTTTTAAAACTTATGACATTATATAATTTTTTACAATATTAAACTTTTACTATTTATATATAATATATGTATAATGTAATTTATATTTCTTTTAATTAAATAAACATTGTATTCATATAATATATGAATACAATGTTTATTTAATTAAAAGAAATATAAATTATTTAGTGCATAATTTCTATGGAAGTTTTATTTTAAATGCTTGTAAAAGGTCTATTACAGGCGACAATTACCCTGGAAGAGAATATAGCTTAAAGAACATAATATTTATGTTAGTATAGCTTATATTAGGCACAAAAGCTGTTTTATCCCCAGATGTAAGTTAAATTTATGGTTGGTCACCTCTATTGATCTCTTACTTATAATTATCTTTTTTTTTCATTTTGCACTCTGAGTGTAATTTTAGCAATCAAAACCACTTCTGGATGAGGTAAGAATGCGAAAATGTCTGTGTACCTTCCATTCGTCATTGTCGTCGTCTTCCTCTGGAGGTTGCTCTTGGTGACAACACCGTTTGGTCGGTTGTTAGCATCTTTAGGTTCTTCTGGCTCCACTAGTTTCATCAGCTGAAAGGAATTGTTTTGTTCTATTAACTACAATTAAGATTAAGGGCTTAATTGCCCAAAGTAATTTGAAAAGATTATTCTTAGCATGTAAGTTATAAGTATGCTCTTATTATTATAAAAAAATTATAACTACATGTTATAAGATTAAATATTAATCAGTTAATGTGTTACCGGTAAATCTATGTAAAATTAAAAATATTTTTATTAATAAATTTAATATTAATTTTTAACGTTATAAAGTTGTTACGACGACTTTTTGCTAAAAATATACTTATAAGCTTAAAACTACAATGAAGACGAGTGCACATGTTTAATACTCTTTGCCATGAATGGATAACATTGTTATAATATAATTACAGTACCATGGTAATGATAATTCGTACTACAATAATAAACATGTAAGCTGGGTGTTCCTGTTTTTGTCCGTTTTAAAATTGGTTTTTGATAGCCAAATTATTACATTTAGAATCCGAAAAAAAATATTCCCGGTCAATACACGATACAATACAATTTTCTCGATAGAAAAAATTACCGAACTAAGTTCGATTTGCAGCTTTTTTACAAGCCAAACTTCATTTTAAACAAATACTAATAGTTCCTTTTTCTATAAAAAATATCAATTTATAGGTAATTCATTTTGGAATCGATTCCACCCAATCGTTTTTTTCATTACATTTATTAAAAAAAATTATCGATTATTCAAGTGATTTTCGATTCGCGTCGCTTGCCAGTGTCCGCAGGACGTTGCCGAGGACACTTCTGCAGTGATTGAATACCGGTACCAATTTCGGTTCTGTTTCTTCATTTAGGTTCTTATAAAGGTTCCTCTTTTCGGTACGGTTCCAGTTCCGGTATCGGTTCCGGTTTGGGTTCCGATGTACCGGTTCTAAATACCGGTTCCGAGAACCTTTAATCAATTTTCAAATCCGTAGATTGGTATAAAAATTCCGTAGAATTCCGTAGATGCTATTTCAAAATATCCGTTGATCTGCAGACTTCTAAAGAGGATCGAAAATTTTTGGTTTTGTCATAGAATAGATCAATTTTTTTGGGAAAAATTCTTTCTGTCTGTCATGTAAAATTCTTGTTATAAGTTAAATTGTAGTATAACATCGAATCAATCTACATTAAAGTAAAAGTACCATAAAATTGATTAAAATTAATTGTTTTCTTTTAATTAAATTATTTTTGATAAAAACAAATAAAATAATTAACACTAATATTTGTGGATAGTTATACTAAAAAAGATACGTTACAAACTTGATGCTGGAAATTTTTCAAGCAATAATAAGACAAATGAAAAACAATGGACCATCTTCACTAAAATTAACATAAATAAATTTTTTTCTGGTTTTTGTTAGTTTATTTGATAAATAACGGTGTTTCAGACTTGGGTAATTTATGTAACAATGAAAAACTATACAACTAATAACTTTGAGAAAATCGAAAAAAAAGATCGAGGAAAAGCGAAGACTTATTCGGCAGATTTTTTAAATAATTGTAAAAACAATTGGGACAGTCTGGATTAGCAAAATTTGAGACATAAGTGACAATTCAATAATCTATAAAGAATTATAAGCGTTTATATTAATTGCCTATTTTCCAAGAAGTGTTCAAATTGCATAAATTTTATTTGCGTAAATTTGAAATCGATTAACCTCACAAAAAAATAGATATTTATAAGCAAAAATGGTTTTATATTAATACAGATAGCATAGAATTAATTATTTAATAAAGACAGCATAGAAGAATAGAGAGAGAGAGAGAGAGAGAGAATGGCATTGTCGGCAAGTTTACACTCATGATAAAAAAATCTTGTTAAGTTTTTAAAAATTCCGTAGATTTCAACCTCAAATTTCGTAGTTCCGTAGATGATGACAAATTTCCCTAGATCTACGGAAAAATCCGTGGAGTTGGCAACGCTGCGTTGATATGCAACAGAAGATCCACCAATACAAATGTGATGTTTACAAACTCCCTCTCCTCACACTCCGCCGCGCCTGTCGCGTCCACCTGAACGCACCTCAAACAAGTTTGGACTCGCTTTCGCTTTGCTTAGAACCGGTAAAATAAAGGTTCTTAAGATTCCAATTTAGGTTTTGGTTCCTGTTCGGTATAGGTGGAACCCCTAAATCTGTTCTATACCGGTATTTTGGAACCATTTTCAATCACTGCACTTCTGCTACGTAAATAATATATAGGAAATAAAATAAATTGTAAATAACTATAATTTTATGGAACTTTTATAGACTATAGTTAAGTTTTTGTTTGTGTGTTTATTTCTCATTGTGTATATATTTGTCTATAACTTTAAAACAATATTTGTATGATTATTTTGTACAAGTCACGATCATATGCGCGGCCCGACTCGATCTTTGCAACGACCGCCTGTAAATACCTAATGTGCTTCGAACATCCAGCCTTAAATTATTTTATAAACTACTGCCATATGTGTAATAAACAGGGCTCGGAAACCGGTTTAAATTCGAAACCGGTTTCGGTCATAACCCAAAACCGGTTTAGAATTTAAACCGGTATTCCATAAACCGGTTTTTGTGGGATACCGGTTTATCACAAATTAGGTTTAGGTAGTAACAATTAACCGGTTAAAAGTTAAAACAAGCTTTGTAATGTCCCCGCCCTCTCCCTTACCCCGCTAGTATTCAACTTTGTACGGCTGCACTCTGTTGAATTCACGAAGTTTTTAGACGCACGTACGATATATTCATTGCATCAACGCGACTTCCTAATAACGACATCCCTCATATTTTTTCATCTTTCAGCAATTACCGTATTATAAATAACAGAGATAAGTTTTGTTTCAATTAATTATGCGTTATCTCCACTTTAAAATTAAGTTTCGATATCATGTTTAATTTGACCTTATATATTTATATTGACTTTAATTATATTGAGAGTTTTCTACTAAAATTACGCTTTGCATCTTTAATTCAATGCTTTTAGTTTTAGTAATATATCGCAATAAATGATGAACTTTCTTAACAGAAAACACGATTTTTTTAAAAGTTGATGAAATTATATGTTACAGTATTTGTTCTTTTTAGGACTGAAGTGAGGCAGATCACCAGATTTTTAGATTTAGAAGTGATTAGAACCAACCTATCTCGGTCTTTGCAAAACTAATAATTACCACTTCAGGGTAAATAAAGTTTAATTAAGTCGTGTCTTTAAACGATAAAAATTGTTATTATTTATATTAATAAAAATAAATTACCATTTTCACATCTCTTTAATGAGGAACTGAAGCATATCTTAATATGTTGTATACGTACAAGATGCTACTAAAAATATTAGTTTTTTAAATAGAGTAGAAGGTAACCACATAGACGAAATTGACTTTACTGATACTGAAGTCAATGAAGATAATAATTAGAATCTAACAAATCATTATTATTAAAATCGGCTATATTTTGCTGTCGACTGTCACGAAATACATATACTGAAAATTCTGTCATTTACTAACAGTAATTATTAATAACTCCCAATGAACTAGATACTCAACAGTATAAGTCACACTGATATTTACGATTTTGTATTGAATTATAAAGAATGATTAAAAGTGCAACCAAGTTCCTCACGCCTCAAGATCAAAATAATATAGTGATTGCTTTTGAATTTTTACAACCTTTCATACTTTACCAATATCAAAGAAAATATACACTACAGCGAACCAATATGGAATTAAATCTATTTAAATAAATAAAATTGAAGTATCTGTTTGTAAGTCAAAATAAAAGATTTTTACTAAATACATATCATGAAAGTATAGGTGCGTTGCCGGCCTTTTAGAAAGAGTAAGCTCTTCTTGAAGGTTCCTAAGTCGTATCGGTCCGTAAAAATCGCCGGTGGTAAACAATTCCACAGAGAAGTTGAACAAGGAATTATTTAAGTTTTATACGTGGTAGAGTCATGCTGCAGTTGTAAAGTTGCAAGCGATGTGCCGACATGAAATACTGCCCCGCTCTGCTGAGCACGTCAAGCTTTTTAGAGGCCAATTTGCCTTCCCTTCCAAGTGACCACAAAACTGCACACTATTCAGTATGTCGACGCCGACGATTCCGATGCTAGCTAAGGCAGCAAGGGAGTGCCTTGAAACTGAAAAGGTACGACAAAGGGGTTCTTTTTAGCGATAAACGCGCAATCTTGTGTCTTATCGGGATTGAACTGGACTAAATTTAGTCGCCCCAATCCGAGACTTTGTTCAGCAAAGACTCGACTTCAGACATACGTTTGTTCTGGTACTCGGCGACGTTTCCTCGAGAAATATTGGCACGGCTTGTATATAAAGCATCACCAGCGCTGTCGTCCACATAGCAATGAAGTTACCAGTTTGCATCATGTCATTTATATGCAGAAGAAATAGCGTTGATGATAGCACGCAGCTTGTGGAACATCAGCCTTAATGGGCATAATCAGAGCATGCACCGTCTACTACAACCTTGATGCTCCGATCAGCAAAAACTGTTGATCAATTGCACAATTTCTCGGAAGCCCATAGGAATAGTGCTTCGAAAAGAAGCGCTTTATGCCAGAACCGATTAAAGGCTTTCGCTATGTCCAAACTAACGGCCAATGCCTTCCCCTTAGATCTACGCCCATCTATGAGTTAGGTAGACCAGAAGATCACCAGCTGATCGACCCCGACAAAAAGTTTTAATAGATTCCATTATTTTTGAGAAGAAGGAGGAGCGGACGGCTTTTAGGGATTGGGTGGACTAAGCTGTCTTCTAATTCGGAACTACACCTTAGGAGTAGGAGTACCGGAAAAGACGCGTCAAAACCGGTGCCAACTTCGGAGCACACGTCTTCAGCACAATGGGTGGGACTCCATCAGGCCATTTGACTTGTTGACGTCCAGGGAGAGAGTGCTTTGCGAAACGTGCGCTGTAAAACGCACGGCATGGAGCTATCACAACGCGGGATGGTCGGCGGTGTGTTCCCCTTCATCGAGAGTCGAGTTGGACGCAAGAGGAAGATTAACAAATCGGCTTTCTCTTTGCGGCATGGGCCAGTGAGTCCCTCACTGTGCTGAGATGGAAGAGATGGCTGACAGAAGTTCCGTTAGACAGCAGCGAAGACCAGAATGCACGGGTTCCCGAAGGAAGGCGAACTAGCTTCTCGCCAATTCTGCCGATGTGCTCTGACTTTGCCTGGCAATGACACTTTGAAGGACCTGGAGGCGGAATTATACTTCTTTTTAAGAGCGCTAGTGTTTATCCGGACGTTGATGCGTCAGCCCAGGCCCGTAACACTCCTGCTTATAGCGTGATGCAACTTTACAGGAGCGACAAACCATGGCTGAGATCTGCCTCGATGGGCACCATAAGTTGGAATAAAAAGTTTCATATCCTGAATCTGTAGCCATTTGGACGTGTTCAATAAGTCGGTCTGTTTCGGCATTACCGCTATGGGACCTATAGAGGCATCCATAGGATGCACAGGTCCGTACCTTCAAGACTGTCGAGGCGTTGAAAACAGATGTCCTCTCTGACGCATACGTAAACTCTCAGCCCGGGACAAAAGTGTTCTAATTTGTACCCAGGTAGGTCTATGAATATAAGTATCGACTTCGCCGTCCCAGATGTAGCGGACAGCGTTAAGGTTTGATTTGAAGGTTTGACAGTTTTATCGCGAGCGGATACGGCCCCGGTATACGCGGGCCAATAAACACCCACGCTCTGGAAGAGTAGGGTAGCTTGAGCGTGGATGTTCAGCGAGGCATTCTCCGTCACCAGGGGTGGCCTCCTCAAGGTGATTTTTTTTCTTTACCATTCATGGTATTCTGCGTAGTCGTAGTATCACCCTGGTTCGAGCAGGCCCATCCGTGCGACATCATTAAAACGTAAACATGGAACAAATTCTATTTACTTTTTCTCCCATCATAAATAAAACATCATAAATAAGCAACCGATACACAAAAATAAATTATTTTCTTCGTTATGAGACAAGTCCAATCTTAACGAATAAACCAAACACAATAACTGCCTTCCCACCGGGCTCTTTTTGCGCGAATACTTCTCTAATACTTTCACGTTTTCGTAAATGCCAAACTTCCACTAGACACTCTGATCGCGAGTGTAAGAACGTGTCGCTTAAAGGCACGACGCAAAAGGCAATTGACGATAAGTATGCCCACATGCGGCGATACGGCATAAGCACCTCACAACGTGAATCTACCTGTCCCATTCATAATTACTTTTACGTTTTACGGAATTAACCGGTTAATTTGGGTGTCAAAACCGTAAGTAACCGGTAACCTACCGTTTAGGTTAAATAAAAACCAGTTACTTGTTTAACCGGTAATTGAAGGAGCGATATATTTACGGTAATTAATCGAAATTAACCGCTCTTTTTAAACCGGTTCCGAGCCCTGGTAATAAATACTAATGGGTCAACTACTTGCAAGGCTGTCTCGACGTCATGTTGCTAAAAATGCAGGGTTGTTACAAAACATTTCCTAAAAATAATATCATAACATTATATTTTATCAGTATTCCCCGTAATAATTTATTTTCTATACAAAGATAAAACTAATTGCATTCCCGCAGCTTCATCTGATTCGTCGTGATGGAAATAAAGGCTTGTGCTGGTACCTTTTTTATAGGATAGGGTGACAAACGAGCACACAGTCCACCTGATGGAAGTGGTTGCTGTGACCCATAGACATCTACATCTATCTTCAATAAAGAATCAAAATGCAGATGCGTTGTCACCGTGAGGACTAAGATGGAATGCCTCTTTTCAGTAAAGGGTCTCCAGTTCTCTACACTCACCATCGAAACACAGCAATGTTAAGCTGCTATTTTACGCTGGTATTCTGTGAGCGTGGTCCTTCCGTCGAGCCGACCCATTCATTACTAACTATACTACTAATATAGCTGCAGCATGGTTCTACCACGTAAAAAATCTATCTAATTTTACTATATTTTACCTATATCGCATACGCTTAAAACATTTGATAGGGGTTGGACAGAATAAACAAAACAGGTTAAGATTATACCTTCGTTTTGTTTATTCAACAACCTATTACAGATGCAACCGACAAATATTTACATTTATTATTGTTTTTTTTTTAATTGTCTTTTGTTGAATTGAATGATATAATGAATTCTCATCCTTACATATAATTCAATTAAAAATTGTGATGAAAGCAATCACATGGTTATTAGAATTCAATTTTACTTAAAGCGTCATACAATTTTTCCCAATATTTCAAAATAATATCGAGTAATATCATGTTGCTGGATGAACACCAAAAGCGTGCAACTGATTCCGTGTACGTGACACTCCTAATCGGGCGTATCGGTACACAAGTGAAGCCGACCGGTACTATAACGCGCCCTATCGTTGCTTCGTCTAGTCGCAGAGTTGACTCACTATTAGTATTTATTACACATATGCTACTGCTTAAGAAATTTATAACAACTGTTAAAATGTGAGCTGTTGAAACATTTGTGCAATTATATCATTAGGTAAGAATTTAGATATTAAAAACCGTACCTCAAGCATTTCATCATTAAGAGAGTTGAGCAAGCAGCCAAGGAACTCCTCTGCATCTTCCTGCCTGCCCTCTTGCGAGCCTGGGAAGGGCGAAGCGCCCGCAACACGCGTAGGCCCGCGGCGCCGTCTGGCAGGCCCGGCCGGCACTGCGGGCGCCACTCCGGCGCCACTTCCCGACGCAGCTCCGCTTCACGCGGCGACGCGTTACGCTGGCCAGCGGCCCGAACTCGTAACATAACTCTACCTGAAACAATCAGAGATGTCCACATGTTGAGACAGGCCTAAACTTATGTTTAATCGTCCCTTTTGTGACCTAAACGGCTGATGAATTTTAAATTATAAATGTCATTAGATGAGACATTATCCTCAATAATACCAATGTAATATGCTCGTAAAATGTAATAAAGTACTGGCCTGAAAGTCAGTTATTCAGTACACATATACACAATAGTTATCTCTTTTTTAAATTCTGTTATCTCAACAATCGGCTCCATCTGCTGTACATAATAATTCTTGGTCCTTCGTCGCCGGATTAAAGCCATAATAATTCTTGGTCCTTCGTCGCCGGATTAAAGCCATAATAATTCTTGGTCCATCGCCGCCGGATTGAAGCCAGAAGATTGAAGCTGGAAGATTGAAGCCAGAAGATCAAAAGCTGGAAGATCCGAAGCCAGAAGACCGTACAGAAAAGAGAAGATCATTATAGAAGATCATCGATCAAGACAGAAGATCATCGTTCAAAATTGTATCTACGTTTCTAACAATAGTCTGACGTCAAAATTAACTTCTCGTTTCTTAGACACGTTTACGCGACCAGTAGGTTACACCCTAACGGTGTCAAATTGTAATCGACTGGTAACGTAACACGTGCGTCTTTACGTTTTGAAGACGCCATGCGTAAAACAAGAAGCCAGAAGCCCAGGAACGACGACGAAACGCCGGTGGAATGTATCTTCGAGGAAGCCCCCGTCCCCTCAGACTATCTATCGTTGACAGGCGCCCGCCGCCGCGCCCCCGCCGACGCCCGCGTCTACGCTCGCGCCGCGCCGCCGCGCGCCCGCTATGTCCGTATCCACGACCGAGC
>JAGSMP010002233.1:0-26662 GCA_029286625.1 Parnassius orleans
GCACATATACACAATAGTTATCTTTTTTAAATTCTGTTATCTCAACAATCGGCTCCATCTGCTGTACATATTCTTGGTCCTTCGTCGCCGGATTAAAGCCATAATAATTCTTGGTCCTTCGTCGCCGGATTAAAGCCATAATAATTCTTGGTCCATCGCCGCCGGATTGAAGCCAGAAGATTGAAGCTGGAAGATTGAAGCCAGAAGATCAAAAGCTGGAAGATCCGAAGCCAGAAGACCAACAGAAAAGAGAAGATCATATAGAAGATCGATCAAGACAGAAGATCATCGTTCAAAATTGTATCTACGTTTCTAACAATAGTCTGACGTCAAAATTAACTTCTCGTTTCTTAGACACGTTTACGCGACCAGTAGGTTACACCCTAACGGTGTCAAATTGTAATCGACTGGTAACGTAACACGTGCGTCTTTACGTCTTTTTGAAGACGCCATGCGTAAAACAAGAAGCCAGAAGCCCAGGAACGACGACGAAACGCCGGTGGAATGTATCTTCGAGGAAGCCCCCGTCCCCTCAGACTATCTATCGTTGACACAGGCGCCCGCCGCCGCGCCCCCGCCGACGCCCGCGTCTACGCTCGCGCCCGCGCCGCCGCGCCCCGCTATGTCCGTATCCACGACCGAGCAATTGTTAGAAGCCAGCACATCCGCGCCGCGTTAGACGCGTACTCGCCGCGATAATTGAAGATCTTCCGGTCACCGAAATGAGTTCAACGATACATACCGCCGCGCCCGTAGCTACCGACGCTGTACTTAGGCCCGCGCCGCGCGCCCCGTCAGTTTGTTCAGCCCGGTCGACAGTTAGCGCGATCGCGAAATTAAAACAAATTGAATACAACACAGCTGAAGAACTCGCCGCGATTAGAAGGAAACAATTACAAATCGAGGAAGATTTAATTAAAAATAAATACGCTAGGGACATCGCGCAATTGCAAGAAGATACCGATAGGGAAAGTTTAGGGAGCCGAAATAACAGAAAGTAGGAATCGTGTCGACCAATGGTTAGATAACGTGGAGACTGCGGGGAGCCGCCCTGCCGCCCATCTCAGCCCGCGCCCCGCATCGATCAAGTGCAGGCCCCACCGAAAAGGGACCGATTACGTACCTGTGCTACCCGTATATTGAGATTCAGGGAGGACGGTCGCGAATAACGAACAACCACGTCACGCGAATATAGTACAAAGGGATAGAGTCGCCGCAGAATCGAATCAGGTGAATCGTCATGGGGTTACGTCGCCGACGCGCGCCCAACGCCGCACTCTATCGCCAAAACGTAGGTCGCCATCGCCACATCGCCGCGAGGAATGTAGATTATCGTCGCCGTATCGTCGCGATGTAGGTCATAGGTCACGGTCGCCATATAATTACGATACATCCCCGAATCGTCGTGTATCGTTAGAAGAAAATAGGGATAGAGGTAGGTCGCTCACCCCGAGAGGGAAAGATAGGGGTATGGAACGGCTAGCGGAAGCATTAGAGAATATGGTACGAATCAGACCAGCCGCCGCAAAGCAAACACAGGACTTGCCTATTTTCAACGGCTCGGCCGCGGAATGGTTAGCATTTAAAGCCGCGATGAATGAATCCACCCGTTTGTATGGATTCACAGACACGGAAAATATGGCAAGGTTAAGAAACTGTTTACGTGGTGAGGCTAGGGAGGCAGTACTGCATTACTGTTTACCGCGAAGGACCCAGCGGATATTATGCGGACACTAGAGCAGTGTTTCGGTCGCTCAGAGGTAATTATAGATCGCGCGTTAGAAGATCTGAGACGTCTTCCGCGCCCAGGCTTAACCGCTCAGGAATTAAATACGTTCGCGATTAAGTTACAGAATATCGTCTGTGTTATGAAAAACGTCGACGGTAAAGGATACTTACAAAACCCGATGCTTACTAGGGAAGTTACGAGTAAATTAAGTCCTCATTTACGATCACGTTGGTGCGATTATGCGGAGCACTACGGAAGTGCTGACGAACCGGATATCGTCACGCTTTCACGGTTTATGATGAGAGAGGCTGACCGCGCGTTAAGTCATGCCTACACCGATCTGATGATGCCGATTAGGGAAGCATCCGTAAAGAGAGAAGCACCGCCGCCGAAAAGGCTTATAGTCACACGCCGCGTAGAAGATAGGCCCCGCGATGTAAGGACATTCACCACACAAGATAGTGACAGTGAAAGTGTTAAGTGTTTGTGTTGTGGTGGTGAACATACGATAGTCAAGTGCAAGAAATTAGTGCAGATGGACGTAGATAGCCGGTAGAAGTGGGTGAAGGAAGAGGAGTGCTTAAGTGTTCAGCAGCAAGCACCGACGTCTGAGGTGCAAGGCTAAGAAATGCGACGTCGACGGCTGCAATGCCCCTCACCACACGTTACTTCACGCCCGCCAGACTCAGACACCGGAAACATCTGCAAATTCAGGTGAAACAGTGCTCGTCGCGTCAAACACAGCTAAAAGTGCGTCAGTGTTATTAAAAGTGTGTCCTATTATAGTGCGCGGACCGCGTGGTAAAGAGATCGAAACCTACGCGCTCCTCGTAGATCGACGACGAATTAGCTCGCGAGTTAGGCGCGGAAGGACCGACGAAGCCGCTGAATATTCGAGGCGTATCTAGTAACCAACGCGAGAATAATAGTCGAATAATCACAATAGGGATACGCGGAAAAACGAAAAATGAAACGTATAACGTAAGTGCGCGAACAAAAAATAATTTAACAGTAGGTTCGCAGTCCGTCGGTAAGGAGTGTCTACGTTTGAAACATTTATGTGTCTGTTATAGTGACGCGAAACCGAAAGTATTAATAGGGTCAGATAACTGGCATCTAATTATAACGCCTAATTTACGCATAGGACGTCGTAAGCAACCCATTGCGGCTAGGACATTGTTAGTATGGGTCTTACAAGGGACCGCGCCGCGCGTTATGTGTAAACAAGACAGTGAAACGGTATATTACACATATCGAGCGTTAACGGACGTTTAGATAAGGATATGAAGACGTTCGCCAGTCCTGATGAAGAGTTGACAGATCTTCTCAAGAGGCAGTACGAGATCGACTCAATAGGTATATCGCTCAAAAGCAGACCAAGGTGGGAAGAGGAGCGGGCTGTTGACATCTTCTAGCGCACCGTCAAGAGGGTCGGCGAGCAATACCAAGTTGGACTGCCGTGGAGGGACGATAACGTCAGGCTGCCACCGAGCTACGAGATGGCAGCTCGAAGACTCCGCACCATCGAACGTAGGATGGACCAGTCACCGGAGTTCCGAGACGCGTATACGAAACAGATGAACAACCTCCTAGAAAAGGGCTATGCTAGTGAAGCCAATGGGTCAGAAAAGGAAAGCCCCAAGAGTTGGTACCTGCCACATTTCGCCGTCAGTAATCCGAACAAGCCCGGGAAATTAAGATTAGTGTTGGACGCAGCAGCTCGCGCATCAGGCAAATGCTTAAACGACTACCTGCTCGATGGCCCCGACTTGTTACGGAACCCACCCGGTATACTGTTTAGGTTTAGGGAAAACGAAATAGACGTGTCAGCGGACATCCGCGAGATGTTTTTACGTGTAAAAATCGACCGCCGCGACCAACCCGCGCAACTATTCTTGTGGCGAGGAAACGAGCGATCTCTGGACCGCCGCGAGAGTATGTTATGACTTCGATGATTTTCGGTGCGAGCCTCGCCTCGCGCACAGCGTTAGGATTACAACGCGCGCGCACGCAGAAGCATATCCACGAGCGCTTAACGCCATCGTAAATAATCATTACATGGACGATTACCAGACAGTTACGCGACGTTGGAAGAAGCGATAGATACGGCAACGCAGGTCTCCAAAGTACACCAAGAGGCAGCTTCACGCTCGCGGGATTTGAACCATGCAGCCTTACTAGAGGACAAACCAGATGAGCTGGCACGAAAGCCCAAGGAGGTACAACGCAAGACGGCCCAGGAAGAACCCTAGGGTTATGGATGGCCGAAGAGGACGCTCTAACCTTCAGCACGTCCATGAACTGGGTGCCGTATGATGTGAAGATGTTTCATCGACCACCGACCAAGAGAGAGGCGTTGAGCGCAGTAATGTCGGTCTTCGACCCACTCGGTCTGCTCAGCTACCTCACCATTACGGCGAAGATCCTGCTGCAGGACCTGTGGCGTGAAGGGTCGGATGGGATGACGAACTACCTGAGGAGGCAGCAAGCGAATTTCAGAGGTGGTTGTGGGTCGTCGAGGAAGTATCACAACTGCGACTTCCGAGATGCTATGCTCCTACGGGGGGAGTAGTAGAACGTCAACTTCACATCTTCAGCGACGCTAGTGAACGAGCGTACGCATCCGCGGCATATTGGCGTATTTGTTATCGCGACGACACGTTTAGGGTAACGTTGGTAGCGGCCAAGGCGAAAGTCGCCCCAATCAAAGCACAAAGCATACCGCGATTAGAGTTGCAGGCGAACTTGATAGGCGCGCGACTCGCGGAATTCGTACAGGACGAACACAGAGTGGGAGCAGATAGGGTCGTATATTGGACGGACTCTACTACGGCGCTCCACTGGATAAGGAACGATACGGCGCGTTACACTCCATACGTAGCTCATCGACTCGGGGAGATAGCCGAGAAAACATCACCCGAACAATGGAAATGGATTCCGACTGCTCACAATATAGCAGACCAGCGACACGCATGAACTTCGTAAGCGAGAGCAACCAATGGTTCACGGACCGTCATTTCTCTACGAAGACGAAAGCAAATGGCCACAGGAAAGAAGAGAAGGCAGGAGAAGAAGAAGAGGAAGAAATTGCACATCACGTCGAAATCAAGGACGCCCCACACCTGCCAGAGATAGAACGCTTCTTCATACGAGAGACTAATCAGGGCCACAGCACGAGTACTGCAGTTCATCGATGCCATACGAGGACGGGCTCGAGAGTTAACGCTACAGCACATCCAAAGGGCAGAGCGGATGTGGATGGAACGCAGTCAGCTCGACAGCTTCGCTAAAGACATCAGCCGACTTCAGCAGGGGAAAAATCTGGTCACCGGCAGCGCTTTGAGGAAGCTCGACCCCATAATTGAAGACGGAATACTACGAGCCAGGGGAAGAATCGACGCAGCCAACGTAGACGACCGGATGAAGCGACCCATAATCCTGAATGGACGCCACCGATTTGTAAAGCTGCTGGTAGAAAAGGCGCATCAAGAAGCAAGCCATGCCAATAGGGAAAGGGTGGTCAACGACCTACGAACAAGATATAATATCCTCCGACTACGACCGACCGCGTGAAAAGTGGAACGGAAATGTCTGCAATGTAGGGTACGCAAGGCAACACCACGGCCGGCAGTTATAGGCGATTTACCACCCGAAAGGTTAGGAGCGTTTGCGCGACCGTTTACATACACCGTAGATTATTTCGGCCTTTGTCGGTAACGATAGGACGACGGCACGAGAAGCGGTATAGCATATTTATATGCCCAACGACGCGCGCGGTTCATTTGAAATATTTCGCAGCCTAACCACGGACTCGGCAATAATGGCATTACGGCGCATGGCGGCTAGGCGCGGGTGGCCTCGGGTAATATACTCCGATAATGGAACCAACTTTCACGGAGCCGACACCGAACTCCGAAGAGCCATGGAAGAATGGAAACCGCTACTCAATGACTTCGCATTAACACAACGCACCGAGTGGAAGTTCATCTCACCGGGAGCGCCCAACCAGGGAGGCGCATGGGAACGGCTCGTGCGTTCAGTCAAAGCAGCGTTGAAGCAACTTCACCAGAAGAGTCCGAAGGAGGAGACGTTAGCAAACTTGTTGACGGAAGCGGAGAACACCGTCAACTCTCGACCGTTGACCCATGTACCGGTCGACATCAATGACCAGGAAGCGTTAACCCCCAACCATTTCATCATGTTGGGACCGTCGAGTCTATCACCGCAACGTGCTCACCCACCGATCGCCGGGCATGGAGAGCGGCGCAGGGGCTCGCCGATGAATACTGGAGGCGCTGGGTGCGGGAATACTTGCCGACGCTGATCCCGCGCGGAGCATCTCGGTACGCCCAGCGACAAGATGTAAAAGAAGACGACCTCGTCGTGATTATGGACAGCAACCTGCCGCGGAACGTGGCCGGGAATAGTGACGAGAACGTTTCCGACCTGACGGCGTGGTGCGCAACGTGAGATTCGAACCAGAGGCGGAGTACTACGACGACCAGTGAGGAAGATCGCCGTCCTCCCGAGAGTATAGGCTCGCTTGCTACGTCGGGTTACGGATGGCGAGAAGAGCAGCCGCCCCGTCGCCCCCTCATACCCCGTTACGCCCCGCGCGCCCCGCACACCGCCCGGACATCACGTGAGGTCGACAACCAATGAGCGCACAGCACACCGCGTGAGAACACTATCATCTTGAGACGACCGCCGCGGAAATATAATAAGGGCCTTTTGGGCTCCGCATTCATTCGATTCAACAGCGGCACTCAAGAAAGAAGACTCTCAAGAAAGAAGACTCTCAAGAAAGAAGACTCTCAAGAAAGAAGACTCTCAAGAAAGAAGACTCTCAAGAAAGAAGACTCTCAAGAAAGAAGACTCTCAAGAAAGAAGACTCCTAGTAGATATTCCCTTGTACATACATTGCCGCTATTGTAAATAGTTGAATATAAAGTTTTAAATTGTCCCACTTTCCTTTATACAGTCCTCTTAGCTCAGTTATTAGTTATCGAAGTAAAGTCAGTTATTCAGTACACATACACCCAATAGTTATTACTTTTTTAAATTCTGTTATCTCAACAATCGGCTCCCTCTGCTGTACATAATAATTCTTGGTCCTTCGTCGCCGGATTTAAGCCATAATAATTCTTGGTCCTTCTTCGCCGGATTAAAGCCATAATATTAATAAAAACCCTAATATAGTTGCTTGTATTTTTAAAAGATCTGATAAATATTTTATTTATTAAAGCTAAAAACCTCATATTAATAATATTTCTTATGTTGATATTTCGATTTGTTTGAGAAAACGCTTCTTTTATTCCAACTATATTGGAAATATATCGGATTTTAAGATTTTTTTTATATATTAAGGTGAGGTTTACGACAAAAGCCTAACAAAAGTCCACTGTTGAACAGTGAACATTTTTTTATAGAAGAGGGGGCAAACGATCATGAGGCTAACCTGATGGTGACTACCGCAGCCCATGAACAACTCCAACACCAGGGGAATTGCAGATGCGTTGCCGGCCTTTTAAAAAGGAGTAGGCTCTTTTCTTGAAGGTCCCTAAGTCGTATCGGTCCGGAAAAATAGCTGGTGGTAATCGATTCCACAAGGAAGTTGTGCGAGGAAGAAAACTTCTTCTAAATCGCACAGTGGTGAACCGCCAATCATCCAGAAGGTATGGAAGGTATCGCGATGGTATGGATGGTATCGCGAGCTGCCTGAGCACCCACGTTCAGAAAAAGTAGGGTAGCTTGGGCGTGGATGCTCAGCGAGGGATTCTCCGTCACCAGGGGTGCTGGTACCTCCTGGGGTAGTGATCTATTTAACTCCGCTACCATGTTAAGGAGAGGGAGGGGGATAATACCTGGTCACTTGCACCAAATGCAGAAGCGAAACTTCTACCTACGCTGGTATTCTGTGAGGTCGTAATCATGCAGCTAATTGTCTTACAGAGCTTAAGTTTACTAAAATGGCATGTCCCTTAGTAAAGAAACCAGAGTTCTGTGTCTGCGTCTGGCTCGCGTTTGTTATAAGGGAAACTTCATACTTTGTAGTTTTAACACTATTTGGTGGATTATTGGCGATACTTGACGTTGAAAAAACTGTTTAAAATTTAAGAAAACATGATATATTTTTATTTTATAGCCTCAATAATCATTAAGCTCAATCAAGTTGATTGAGAATATGGCTTCAATTAAAAAGTATGGTGTAGTGACATTGCGGAAGTTATATTAAAGACAGGAAAATTATTTTAGGGTCTGCGTATAAAAACATGGTGGGTATTACCTAGTTTAAAGATTCCGTTCCCTTCCGCTCACAAACAGATGCATTATTACTGCCGACAAGACTACACTAAACACACACATACACACACATATTTAACTTCTATACTGGGTAATACACCGTCGATAGTACGTGTTTTGCGTCTAAACGAAACATAACAGGAGGAATAGGCTCAGAGATAGAGACAGTGAATAAGACTACGATGAGATTTTCCATCACAGGTCAGTCGTTAGTAAGTAGTATGCAGCTGAGGCAAGACACTTTGAAAATAAACTAACTTTACTTTTATTTATTCATTTATGCTTTATTGTTATTACCTTAAATAAAAGAGTTTCAAAAGGCGGACTTGATGCTTTTTGGCATTCTCTCCCAGCCAACCCCGGGGTTAGTAAAATATAATAGTAGGCGGAAAAAAAAAATATTTTGTGAGTAAATGGATCCATATTAGTTAACTAAAAGTTATTAGCAAATTATACGCCTAATATTTCCGAATTAGCAGGAGATTGAGCCGAAAAACGAGCAACGTGACATGTGTGCACAAAAAATAATCCACTAAATAGTGTTAAAACTACAAGGTCTGTTGGAAGTTTCCCTTACAACAGACGCGAGCAAAATACTACACATTAACGCTTCTTAGGAATACGTTTTATATACTGTGGCTTATTGTACCATCAAACATTGATTGAAAGTTTTGTACTCCTTGCGTCAAATTGATTTTGTTTAAATTCAAAAAAATAACTTTGTAAGTAAATACGTATGTCGCGAATATAATTTTCTGACATCATTCATGCTGAAATAGATTGCCATCGTAACACCGTACCTGTGCAACGAGGCGAGCGTCATTTGTAACTTGCACTAGAAAGACGTGACCATTGTTGGTTTCGCGCAGTTGTTCTGCATAATTTAACTGCATATTCGTATTTGATTAAAATCAATGGGAAAGTTCTGTTTTTATTTTTGGCACTTAAATAAATTTTAAGTACTAAAATAACATTCTGAAAGTTTAAGTTTATTTTTACTATTGAAAGCAGTACAATCTACACCTAGTGGTAAGTGGTGTTGAAGCCGAAGATTTACTTTTGTATTGAATACATTCGATAGTCACATCTTACTTTGTTGTTCGCATAAAGAAATTCAAAGCAAACCGTTTAGTTCAAATGCGTGGTATGTCGACAACAAAGGATTAGCCTAGCGTTTGGTTGCACAGTCATCATTATCATCATTACAGTCCTTCACAAATCCACTGCTGAACATAGGCCTCCCCCAAGGAATGCCAAAAAATACGGTCCCGTGCCACCTGCATCCATTGACTTCCTGCATGTCTTACCAGGTCGTCACTCCATCTAGTGGGGGGACGCTCTACACTTTACCTGCCGGTATGAGGCTGTCTCTTGAGAACCTTTCTTCCCCATCGGTTGTCAGTTCTTCGAGCTATATGACCGTCCCATTGCCACTTCAGCTTACTAATCCGTTGGGCTATGTCGGTTACTCTGGTTTTACTGCGGATATCCTCGTTTTTAACTCTATCACGCAGAGAAACCCCGAGCATAGTCCTCTCCATAGCTCGCTGAGCGACCTTGAGGGTCCTCATACGGTCATCAGTGAAATAACACGTATTAGATCCATAGGTCATCACTGGCAACACGCACTGGTTGAACAATCTTGTTTTGAGGTTTTGAGGTATGCCTGACGAGAAGATGAGTCGTAATCTCCCGAACGCTGCCCAGCCGAATTGAATACGTCAATTGACCTTTCGGTCGAAGTTGAACTTAGCTAGTCGGACTATTTGTCCCAGGTAAATATACTCGTCAACAACTTTGAGCTTAGTGCTCCCAACAACTATCGGCATAGGTGTGACATGGACGTTACACATGACTTTTGTCCACGTTCATCTTAAGACCTATCCGTTGGGAGACACTATTGAGGTCATTAAGCATAGTGCTTAGGTCCTCCAGCGATCCTTCCGTAAGGACTATATCGTCAGAAAATCGAAGGTAAGTGATGTACTCGCCATTGACGTTAATACCGTATCCATTCCAGTCAAGTAGGTTACACAGTGGTAGAAGGTATACACTCCGAAGTTTAGGGTATTTTACAGTGCTCGAGACTGTTAAGATTGACATTAACCAAATTCAGGTCACTTATAAGTCTCTTAATACATTATTTCATTTATTCCAAATGTCCTAGGTGGCATTATACAGGACCAGCATATGGCAGCAGTCCCGGCATAAACTATCCGCAACTTTGCAGGGACACCAACGATTTTTGCAGCAGCTTGGCGTTAAACTCTAGGTTCTAGGTTCAACACCCAATAACTGAAGGTAGCTGGTGTATTTCTATGATGCAGCTTAGAGCTGGTTTCTTTTTGCGGTAAAGAGACACGTTTTGGTTTAGAAGCGTTAAATCTACGCATCATACAAGATTAGCATCGTCCCATTTGGAGCCTGCCTGCAGTAAAACATTCACACATTCAACGATAGCTTCTTTTACGGACTAGATTTGATCCCGACTGATCTAAGTGGAAATGTTAAACATTTTCCTACATATTAATGAAATATAAATAAATACAACCATAAATAACTTATTATAAACATATTTTTTTTTTTATTATATTATTTAACAAGCCTTATTTCTTACTCAACTTACCTAGAGCAAAGCGGGTAAAGTTTCTGAGGAGTATGAATTGCTTTCATGTATCTAGAATGTCATGTTTTTCTAATCTTAAACCTTATATAGCCTAAGCGGCTTCACGGATTTTGAAGAATGAGGTAGCGTTGTCAGGTCTGCTAATAATTTCACTTTTATGATTGATATGTTCCCTCCGACCACATACATTTCTCTTATAATTATTTAAACAACATTTAGGCACTGTAATTTGTAACTTTT
Organism: Parnassius orleans; assembly: GCA_029286625.1. Lineage (NCBI taxonomy): Eukaryota > Metazoa > Arthropoda > Insecta > Lepidoptera > Papilionidae > Parnassius > Parnassius orleans. The sequence continues at coordinate 10,899 of JAGSMP010002233.1, forward strand.
TTTTCAATAGAATAAGGGTAACAAATGAGCACACATTCCACCTGATGGTAAGTGAATGCTGTAGCCCAAACATATCCACATCTATCTTCAATTAAGAATCAAAATGTAGAATGCGTTGTCACCCCTAAGGACTAAGATGGAATGCCTCGTTTCCAGTTAAAAGGGTCTCCGTTTGATTACACTCACCATATGAAATACAGCAGTGTTAAGCTGCTATTTTACGTTGGTATTCTGTGAGAGCGTGGTCCTTCCTCGGTCTAGTAGACTCGCTTGTGCTACAAGTATATTAATGTAGATGCAGCGAAGCCCTATAAAATAACAAAGTAATATAAAATAAATGACACTCTCCGAACTCATAAACATTTTTTTTGCGCTGCCGTAAAATAATTTAAATGCTATGTAAGAAAATATTTAACTGTGCGAAATTATTTAAATGAAGAACTGTTTCTGCCAAAAATTATTCCTGGGGCAAAAATCTATCATTGATAATACTTATAAATTTGTTAAGAATTAGTTGCTTAGTTAATTTTTATGCCACATATATCACCCTTAAGCAAACGAGCACATTTTCCGAGGCAATTCCACTGGCAGTGCTAATCGTAGTTTCCGGTGGGAGTATTTCGGAAATTGGCAACCTCATACGGCCTCTCCGTTATGTTACTGGTATATTTTCGATCCCGAAAGGAAGACATTAATATTCATATTTGTCATATGGATGATAATAACCCCTGGGAATGAGTTCATCGCTACCAAGCTATTTCTAATTTGTATTTTTGTTTTTAATTGTGAAACATACATGAATGTAAACTGCTATTTTTTTATAGGTTTTTCCGAATCAGTGGTAATTAAACCAAAGAGTGACTTTCAATAAGTATATGAATAAAAATTTATTTTTCTGTTCCTGTTTCTATTAAATAAATAAACACTAAAATAAGCAGCAAAGTCCTTTTTTAGTTTTCAATGTATTCATTATGTAAATATATTGTTTTCATTAGTTCTTAGCAAAAGCTAAAATATGTTAGCATTTTGATAAGAAATATTTTAAATTGTGTAAATTCTGTTTTATAAATTTGTCTCAACAGCAATTTAAAAAAAATCCTTTAAAATACCCGTTGTCTCCATCACGTTAACAGCATATACATATACATTTTATACACATAGTACATAGTTAGCTGAGCGACCTTGAGCTTCCTCATACGGCCAGCAGTGAAGAAGGACCACGTCTCAGATCTTTAAGTTGGTTGGGTGTACAGTGTCGTTTTCAAGTTTTGAAGTATATCAGCCAAGTTGAATCCGTTGATTGTCCTCTCGGTTGCAGTTGGACTTGCCTAGTCGCTATTTGTCTCAGGTAAACATACTCGTCAACAACTTCGAGCTAAGTGCTCCGACAACTACCGGCATAGGTGTGACATGGACGTCACACATGATCTTTGTTTTGTCCATGTTCATCTTAAGACCTATCCGTTGGGAAGCAATATTGAGGTCATTGAGCATAGTGCTTATGTCCTCCTGCGATTCTGCCATAAAGCTCGCCATTGCTGTTAATACTGAATCCTTTCCAGTCCAGTAGCTTGAAAACGTCTTCCAATGCAGCGGTGAAAAGTTTCGGGGATATAACGTTAAACACTTCAACACTTCGATATACCGACAGTCAACTTGTCACCGCTGAAGGGACTGTAGCACCGCCCAAATTTTGACGGAATAAAAGGCTTCCTCATAGTCCACATACGCGAGGCGAGATGGCAGATTGTACTCGTCGGTCTTCTGTAAAATTTGCCGAAGGGTACGTATGTGGTCTATAGTACTAAAGTCTTTTCGGAAACCGGCTTGTTCGGGAGGCTGGAAGTCGTCGAGTCTGCGTGCAAGGAGGTTCGTAATGACTCTCAAAAATAGCACGTAGACGCGGCTTAGAAGAGAAATCGGTCTGTAGTTCTTCAAGAGAGCGTTGTCGCCTTTCTTGAAGAACAAGACCACCGCAATTCTGCTCCACGCCTCCGGAGTAGTCCCACCATGGAGGACGGAGTTAAAGAGCTTCTGAAGTACTTCAAGTACAGGTTTTCCACCCGCTGTTAGAAGCTCCGCTGTAATTCCATCCTCGTCTGGGGCCTTGCCGTTTTAAGGTGCTGGAGAGCCATTCTAATCTCGCTCAGACTGACGTCCGGTATATCATCGGAGTAGTGTCGGATAAGACTTGCTCTTGGATCGTTACTCTCACACTTGCGTGTGGCTCCAACGATGATGTGTACAACTGGCCATAGAACTCCTCAATAACCTCTCAAAATAGGCTCATGTCGAAAAACTGAAAGAGAACGGTATTATAAAATAAGTAACACAAAATAATTATGTGTGAGAGAACGCGTTTACCGTGTAGTGGTGATGTAAGAATATCCCCATATCATCCCGTGGGTATCGTAATAGTTGACATAGGGAAACAAATCAAGAGATGGGCAGCGGCGTCTTTTTAATAACGACTAAAAATAAAAACAAACTGTGTTTGCCATCCCGCTTGCCATGTGTGGAAGCTATGGCATATCCTATAAGACAATCTATGGGGGAGGCCTATGTTCAGCAGTGGACTCTAACAGGCTGCAACGGTAGCGGTAATGGAGAGTACACGAACGCGTTAATAGATTGAACGTTAACGACCTTAAATGAAGTTAAAGGGATACACACACTACTATCAGGATATGAGGAGTACTGTACGACTACTTTTGTAATTTGCTGATCTCTGCGAAGATGTGTCAAATTTCTTTAAAAATTTTAGAAAAACTGAGAGATTCATTTTTTAGAAGTAATAACGGTGAGAAGGTAACGCGCATCTAATGGTAATTGGCTACTGGGACTATAGACACCCTAGAACTATCTTTGATTACTTATCAACCTGTGTGATCTCTGAGGACTAAGCTCGAATGCCTGTCTATTAGTTATCTGGTATCTGATTCTTGCGGTTTTTTAAACATTTGCACTCACACACTGTAAACTACTGTTTATACTTTATATAGATTTAAAGCTAAGAGTTAAATATTATATAATAAATATTATAATTAGAGTTAAATATTATTTAAACAACACGCTGATCATGAAATTTGATGATCCTATTTAAAATAATAGGTTACATAGTCATGGAATTATTGTATTGTCATCGGTTTTTAATACCTCTGCAAAATTCATCAGATCATTCAAACGTTAGGAAGAGAATGAAAATTTAATTAATTAAAATCCATTACATTCATACAAAGATCATGTAGTGGCGGTGTAAGAAGAGCCACTACCCCATATCGTTTCGTGGGTGTCGTAAGAGGCGACAGACGGAAACCAGGAGATGGGCAGCAGCGTCTTCTTCATAACAACTTGAAAATAAAAACTGCGGTGAGTAACCCGCCTGTTAATCGTGGCAAGTATGGTAAAAATCCCCTTATGAGACAATCTATGGGGAGCCCAGTGTTCAGCTGTGGACAATGATATTCTGTAGTGATATACACATAGATACAATTAAACATGTGATACTAATATGAAACGTACATAAAAAGGCTGACTCTGCTGTTACTACGATTTCCAATCGACATCTTACTGCACGAATAGAGTAAACGAACGTGCTGATTTACCAGTTATCTCGTAGCGGTCTGTGTATGTTTGTACATCTGACATATTATTAATGATGGCATATCGCTATCTTTGGGGTACATGAGGTTTTTCAAATAGTCACCTCTTATAACAGATACGGTACAAATTTATGTTATGATTTCTCTTACGCCGCCACCATACGGTGAAAAAGGTGGTTTTCTTTTATTTTTAAAATTAATTAATTTAAGAGACATAATATGAGGCATGCCATCTTAGTCCTTAGAAGCAACAACGCATCTGCAGCCTTCTTTGTTTGAAGTTGGTTGCAGTTGTCCATGCATAACATTAACCACTTGCTATCAGGTGGACTGTAAGTTCGTTTGTTCGTTGTTAAATAAAATAATTTAATTTATTCATATCTTCAGTTACAATAATTATCTGATATCAAATATTTTTACATTTGCTGTCAGTGATGGCTTATGGGTCTAAGACGTGGCCCTTCACTGCTGGCCGTATGAGGAAGCTCAAGGTTGAGAGGGATATGCTCGAAGTTTCTCTCTCTCTCTGCCTGATAGACGTAAAAATGAGGATATCCGCAGTAAGACCAGAGCAACCGACATAATATAACGATTAGTAAGCTGAAGTGGCAAAAGGCCAGCCATATGGCTCGAAGAACCGACAACCTGGGAAAGAAAGGTATCGTGTGGCAACCTCGTACCGGTAGATGAAGTGTAGGGCGTCCTCCCACTAGATAGAGTGACGACCTGGTAACACATGCAGGACTGTGCATTACGGCATTCCTTGGGGGAAGCCTATATTCAGCAGGAAGAAGGGATGGGCTTTAATGATGATGATGATGATGAAATATTTTTTCTTGTTTTTTGTAGGCTCTTTCCCAGGTTATCTTAATGCGTTTCATTGCTATTTTAATCGAGGTTTAGTACCATTTGAAACAGTTAATAAAACATTATAAGCGGGTATATAACTTACAATAATGGCCAACAGAAAAAGATTATCTTGGCAAATACTCTAACTAATGAGCTTGTTCCAGACGGAAATGTAAGTAAGTATGTAATAAAATCCCCACAAAAGTAATAAATCTACCCAGGTAATTGTAATTTATTTAGTGATGACATAGACCATTTGTATATGTGGAAAACCACGTAAGAGGAGGTAAACTTATTTCTTTTCTTCAATTGCTGAAATATCTACAATGACAAAAAGCTGCGTTGAAATTGCAAACGCGATACTGTGACCATCAATGGGCAAATGGGCGTGGCGAAGGTAGAAAATCATACTTGCTGGAAAATATTATATCCAACAGTCTTGATAGCTCAGGGTCGAAGCGCTCGCCGTAAATTTCAAAGCTTACAAGCAACCCGAGTTCGATTCTCGCCGGCACTATTGAAATTATTAGTTACAATTTAAGCTGATTAACCGCTTGCCCCGCATTGATATTGTGTTTTTATTACTTTGAGTTGTCATAAGGGAAATGCCTATCTCCTGTTTCAATTTCCCTCTTTCGCATCGGAATAATATAGGGTAGTGAATTATCTTAAACTTCCACTACATGGCTTACTCCTCAGAAATCAGGAGAGGCCTGTGGCTAGTAGTAGAACGTATATTAGGCTTTAATTACTTGCATACAGCAAATTTCCATTTTCAGGGTTTGATATTAATGATTTTTTTAGATGTAAAGGAGAATAATATGCCACCTTGTTCGCTTGGAAACCTTATCTGCGCGGGGAGCACGCAACGGATTGATTGGCGACTCTAATGACTAAATCATGCCAAAATATATCTAAAGACACTGAATCCACGTTTCTCCTTTAAGAAGAATAAGTTTTTCTTATTTGTGTCAAGGTAATTGTTGACTCCATTGAGATAACAGCGCAGCCCTCGGCCGTTTGTGAGGTACATTGTTCATTAAAAACCTGCGGCAAGCGTGGAAACTATGGCAAATATAAGGTAATATAGGCTGTAACGGTAACATATTATGTTTGCAATGGTCAATGCAATAAAGTTGTTTTAGTTTAATTATTTAAATAAAAATGTATATGTATAGATGCAAACTATGTTGATAACGTGATAGAGATAACGAATATTTTAGGATATTTTATTTTCATGATATTTTACATTGGTATTGAGACAAATTTGTTAAATGCAAATAGTTAAGCTGTAAGAACTTGTAAAACAATAGATTTACATAATAGAATACATTAATACCAAAAAGGGCCTCCTTTGCTTATTTTAAGGTGTTTATTAATTTAATAAAGACAAATAGATATTAATCTATTCCTTTCGGGATCGAGAATATACTAGTAACATAACGGATACGCCGTATGAGGTTGCCAATTTCCGAAAAACTCCGACTAGAAACTACGATTAGCACCAGTGGAATTGCCTTGGAAAATGCGCTCGTTTGCTTAAGGGTGATATTCGTAGCATAAAAATTAACTAAGGAACTAATTCTTAACTAATTTATAATAATTTATAACTTTATATATTTATATTATTATATATTATCAATGATAGATTTTTTCCCTTAGGAATAATTTTTGGCAGAACCAGTTCTTCATTTGAATAATTTCACACACTCAAATATTTTCTGTTATAGAATTTAATTTAGTTTGCGACAAAGCGAAAAAAAATGTTTATGAGTTCGGATAATGTAATTTATTTTATATTACTTTTTTAATTTTTAGAGCTACGTTGCAGTTACATTAATATACTTGTAGCACAAATAGAGTCAACTACCCGAGTACCGCTCTCACAGAATAGCAATAAAATAGCAGCAACACTGCTGTATTTCATATGGTGAGTGTAATCAACCGGAACCCTTTTAACTGGAAACAGGCATTTCATCTTAGTCCTTAGGGCCTTTTGATTCTTAACTGAGGATAGATGTAGATGTCTTTGTGGTCCTTTCACACGGGCTAATCCTAGTCAGCCTCTCAGGTCATCTGGGGCTGGGACTCCGTGACAGATCGCTCCAGGCTCAGATGCAGAAGGCGGTTTCTTCGATACCGCCCGCATCGTCTGCCGGTTTCTTTCCTTTCTTCCTAACCTCGGCCGTCTCTCCCGCCGGGCTTCCATCTGGTTGGGTTTTATTTATTGTATTTTTAAATATTTATTTTATGTTATTGATATTTATGTATATTTATCATTTTCATTTACATTTATATATTTATATAGCCCAACCAGATGAGAGAACTATATGGATACCCACAATAATAATAATGTTGTCTTTATTTCTCCTCACAAAATATGACTGTGATATAAATAATTCTACAAACTTAAAAGTATTCACAGTAAGTTATGTGAGGAGCTGGTGTCTATTATAGGTTTAGTACCTGTATTACAGATCACCAGAATGCTCAACCCACGCGAGTAGGTATAACATAGCAAATGCTTAATTAAAATTACGTATGCTTAGATATCCAGTTGATAAGGAGATAAGACTTTCAATTAATATTGTGAGTGTGCGTAAGAGTGTGCATGTGTATGGTGTGAGAGTGCGCGCGCGCGAGCCTGCGAGTGTGTGTGTGTGTGTGTGTGTGTTTGTTTAAGTGCGCGCGCGCACGCGCTTTTGTGTGTGTGTGTGTGTGTGTGTGTGTGTGTGTGTGTGTGTGTGTGTGTGTGTGTGTGAGTAAATCTAATTTTCTATTTCTTTTAGTACCCATTAATGAAGTAGACTTTCCGTAGAACCATAATCCAATGATTGCAACCAGTCTTACATTTGGTCTTTACATTTGGTTTTTGGAAGAGGGTAAATATGTCAGTAAGGAATGTTGCATAGTAACAGTGTGCACAATATAAAGCTGACGTACTGTGAGGACCTTACTCTGCTTATAAACATCGATGGTTGGGTGAAAAAACGGTAGAAAAATACTTACTTTTAAAACAGCTCTCTGAGCTCTTTCAATTTTTAATAATAAGGTTTTAGGTGTTCCACCCCCGGCAGAAAGTAAGTTGTGACTGTCCAAGAGCAAGGTAAACCGACTTTATTAACTCTCTATCAGTAATATGTTGTAGGTTCTTAAAAATATAAACTAGAGTGCACGTTCTTGATGCTAATAAGTTAATATGTTCTTGGAAGCTTAATCCACCGTCAATCATAATACCCAAATATTTAACCGTATTTGTCCTTTCTAAACTAGAAAAAAACAGCTGGAGTTATTGTGAAGAATTGTAAAGAACAAAAATTATTTTAAATTGTCCCATTGATTTATACATCACCACCTAATTTACTAACTCAGCCTAGGTTAAGTTAGGTCCCCCCCCCGAACGGGTTCCCGCCTTGTCATGGCGGGGGGCTTAGTAGCCGTGGTGGCTTGGTCACCCGCGGTAAATAAAGAGGAACCCACTTGACTGGCCCGAGGTGAAGAGCCAGCCCGAGGTGGCCTCTCCGAGTGGAATTGGCAAGCCGCTACCGCTGCTACCGAGTTGGATTTGCGGAGGAAGAGGAGTGTCGGTATGGCGATACGCCACTCGCCCTATTCTCCGCGGGCTCTCTGGCGGGGCCGCACCGTTAATGCGGTGGTGGTGGGGCTGCGGGGGGAGAAGAGCGAGGGTATAGCGAGACGCTGCTCTCCCTACACTCCGCAGCCGAATCTTGTTTAGCGACGGAGCCATAGACCAGAACCGCCGCTGGGGTCAGGAAAGCTGGTGTTTCTGAGTGCTGGTTTTTCCTTGCCCCATGGCCTCTGCGTATCGGACTCGGGGGTCCGTTATGCACGTGGAGTTAGAAGCAGCGGAGAAAGGTGCGCCTTGTGTTCCTCGAGCGCCTTACTTGAGAAGCAAAAGGGCGAAGAGTAGTCCTCCCCCGAGAAGGGGCTGCCATGGGGCGGCCGGTGCTAATGGGGCCGCAGATGAGTGCGAAAGCGTTCTCATGGCCTTACTAACATGCGGCGAAGGTGGAACACCATGGGGTTTTAGTCGGCATAACCCGTCCTGCCCCCGCGAGGCGAGTATGCGTAGGCATTCCCCGTCTTACAAAAAGGTTAGGTTAGGTTAGATGTAGTAAGTTTTGATGATCAATCAATATAGGACGAGTTATAAATTATTCATGTTTTAATAAATTTTAATTATATTGAGTTATAAAACTAGAAGTTCAAACAATTACTTTATTGGGGTAATATAAAAATATTTTATAAGTTTACTACTTGAATATATATTACAAATGTAGATGCTATAAAATAACTACCACGCTGAGTTGTATTTACAGTAGCTAACATCAAAGATATATAGTGAGTAAGATAGTATTTTTCAGAAAAAAAACTTTGATCAGAAATATATAATACATCTTTCAACGGGTGCTCTTAAAATAATACCTATTAATTGCATTATTCTCCTATAAAAATCTACATTGTCCTCTGAATTACTAAGTCAGCCACCATCAATGCTACCACCAAAATTGATGGTGGCTGACTCTAATAATTCAATCTCAGGCCTATAATAAATATAATAAATGTATTAACATTGTTTTTTTTTTTTCAAAATAAAGTCAAAAACTATTAAAAAGAAAAGTTTGTAAGGGTTTTGAATAAAACCATCGTGTATTCATTCGAATGTCATAATAAATCAATACTATCATCAAACACGTCTTTGCCATTGACTTTTAAAAATGTAAGGGTAACAAATGAGCACATTTTTGACGTAGTAGAACCAATCGGTGACTTAGGAAACGGAATAAAAAAGATGGAATAAAACGAATTTTACGGATTTTATCGCGCTTAATTTTCAGTACTGCGATAGGAGAACGAAGATGACAGTATGAGCTTATAAAGCTCATATCTGTAGAAGACCGACAAACAAGCAACTTGGCGGCGGTGTGCTAGCTTAGTGAAAAGCTTAAATGACCCTAAACTATAAAACATTTACCGTACCGTGGCGAAAATTGGATGATATGGACTTACTTTAGTTAAAATCTCAAGTTTTATTTTTTATATAATTGTAAACACTAGCAAATGGGTTTTATATTACTAATAATTCTTTAACCATTCCTTGTAAGCTTATGTAATAGTGGTGTAATGGGTCCACTATTAACAGACTCCGAGTGGTCTAGGAGCGGAGAAATGAAATTATTTTTCTGATATGTCTTACTATGTGCAGGCGAATGGAGTATTTATTCAGTGAACCCTGCCTATATTTATATGCCCGGCTACATCCTTAGTTTACCAATAGTAATAATTTTTATTTTCTTAGCCAATTACAATTTATACATTTTGACTAATGAAGATTAATCAATAAAATATTATGTACAACTATTATATGTCGCGCTCTATTTGCCGGCGTAAGACTCGTGGATAGCTTCTCGTAGCTGCGTTGCTGGACGGGGCTACTAAAGTGGTGCAAACCGGCGCGCGCGCGATTCCGCTTGCGCCACCGCTCTCGAGCGGTCGTGTTAAGTAGTTAGCGCTCTCGTCTCCGTACGTTGAGTGCCTCTCGCTCTCGCGCCTCCGCTATCCTGCTCACGCTGTGCAGCGCAGTCGCTCGGTGAGTTCGCTTGCCTTCACTTACCGTTCTTGCCCCCCTGCCGCCTGACAGGGAGTTTTTGACCGCTTGTTTTGTTATTTATTTATTGTTACTGTTATTGTTATTTTTTTATTGTTATTTTTCTGTTATTGTTTGTATATTGCATTACTGTTTCAAAGAACGTCAAAGTCACTTGTTCTTTTCAGAACAAGCCCTGTTCTTTTGAGAACAGGGATCCCCTCCCTTACTGTTTCAGTAGAACGTCGTCCCCCTTCCCCAACATGTCCATGAACGAAACCCAGATCAGGCCGTCCTCAATCTGTTCGTCCCGAACATCGATGAGACGACTCTCGCTGATCCTAGCTGCCACCCCTGCCACTCAGGCATGGCCCCTCCGGCCACCGCCGCGACGGCCCCTTCGGCTGCCCCGCAGACCGACTCCTCCCACGACTCAGACTCGATGGAGTACTCAGACTCCACCTCTGTTACGTCGTCCTCTCGGAAGAGGACTGCGACTAAGACCGTCACTTCGTCCAGCAGCTGCTCTCCGGATTCCGATGGGACAGTTACGGACCAAACCCCTTCACTGTAGTGAAGTCAAAACATGACTAAAGCGCGCCGCTAAGAACCGCTCCCCGTCCGCAGCCCCTGCCGCCACCAGCCCCGCCGCTGCACTCACCCCCGCAGCTCCACCACTGCCTCCTCACGGCCCCCCGCCGCTGCCATAGTACCCCCTACTACCGCTCAACCTCCCCGCCACAAGCCAGCAGCTCGCTGTGCCCCGACCCTCGCCAAAAACAGGTCCCGCCTGTCTTCCTTAGAGACAAGCGCAATACACTACACTGTCTAAAATATGTTACAGTAAAATCAGTTTTGATCAGGCCACTAATTACAGTGAAGCCATCAAAATATTCCGTCATCAATAGATGACTTTCGTCGCCTAACAAGGCTATTCACAGGCGTGTGTCTTACCACGTTCGCTCTCCTGAAGATCGAAGGTCAAGGCTGTAATCCGGGAGTTCCGTTCGAACTCTCAACGAAGAAATCCTGGAGGACCTTAAGTCCCAAGGATTCTCAGTAGAGGCAGTGCACAAGATGCACAGTAACAAGGGCAAGAGGTTCCCGCTTGCTCTTGCCATCCTGTCCAACGTGCCGGAGGCAAAAGCCATCTTCCGACAGGTACGCACCGTGTGCGGCCTGTCGCGAGTGAGGGTTGAGCCCCCACATAGGCGCGGTTTCCCGGCCACCGCTGCCAGTTCTACGGGCATGCGGCGGCCAACTGCTCGGCCCCTCCCAGGTGCGTTAAGTGCCTAGACCTTCATCACTCGAAAGAGTGCCCTCGGCCCACTGACGCCGAATCCCCGCCAGCTTGCGTCCTTTGCGAGCAACCTGACCACCCGGCCAACTACAGGGGATGCCCTCGCGCTCCTCGTCCTCGTCTCAATAAACCAGCTCCGCCGCCGGTTAATGAGAATACATTCCAGCGCTCCCGTCTAGAATGCCGTCAGTGCTAACAGCCTCTGGGCCCCTACTGGCCCTCAGGGGCCCCCTAGGTCCTTATGGGTCCCCTAGGGCCTATGGGCCCCTTTACCTGGGCACCATCCAGCCCCCTCCGGGCTTTTCTCGGCCCACGCAGCCACCAATTCTCCCTGGGGCCCAAAGGCCGACCCCCGCGGACTTCCTCCGCTCCTCAACAGGCAACCCTCAATGGTTGATGACCTGAATACCAGTTTACTCCGCTATTCAGAGCATCGACATTGGCGAGATCGCCATACCAGCGCGCAAACTGCGTGCTGCTGGAATCCCTCAGGACCGTCTCCTCGCTCTAGCGGACACCACAACCTCTTGTGCTCATTGTAAGTTAAGCTAAATTAATTAAACTTAACTTAAAATGACAGAGCACTCTGCCCTCCCAAACTCTCACGGTCGTACTGCTAAAGGATTACTTGTGTCATTTAATATTCGCGGGTTGCGAAATAACCTCCCCGAGCTTAAGCTCTTTCTTCGAGATCGCGAAGCCGACCTCCTCCTCCTACAGGAAACCAATCTCAAAACTAAGGACATCAAAGGCCTTTCCATCCAGAAGTATTCTCTTCTTCGTAACGACAGACCGGACCGCAATGGCGGCGGCACTGCCATTTATTAAAGAAGAAACCACATTGCCTCACATTCCACCCGCCGCTTACCAATATGGAAGCAACGGTATGCAGGCTGGCCTTGACTGGACATCCGTCCATCGTCATAGCCTCCTGCTATATCCCTAGTGGAACTCTCCCCCTCAAAAAAGATTTTGAGGCCATCCTTGCGTTAGGCAATTCAGTTATTATGTTTGGAGATTTTAACTCCAAGCATACTGATTGGACTTGTCTTACTACTACTCAGAGTGGCAAGAAACTGCTTGATATCACGCAGTCTCTCGACCTCACTGTCTTCAGTCCCCTCGGTGTCACTCAACATCATCAACATATCCCGACAACACCGACCACGCTCCTGACGTATTAGACTTTGCAATAGCAAAAGAAGTCTGTCTCAACCTCAGGTCAATCGAGACCCTTGACGATCTTGGGTCCGACCACCGCCCTGTCTCCCTCATACTTGGCCATCAGCCACCTCCCCAACCCCCACGAAAACCTTTCACCAACTGGAAGGGCTTCATGAGTCCGTAGTGCTATGGACTCACTGGACTCCCTATCTCCTCGACAGCCCCGAAAAATCGACACCGCGGTCGATCTCTCCACCCTTATAACATCCTCCCTTAAGGAGACTGAAAGGGGTCGTCCCTGCTACATAACAATGGTCTTCCCCTACATATTAGCAACTTATTGAAAGCCAAGAGCTGCTTCCGGAGAGCAGCACTCTATCCCACCCCCGACTACAGGCGTACGGCGAATCGTCTTCAACGAGAAGTCCGTTCACGCCTCTCTGAACTTCGAGACTCGAAGAGTAACCTCATGGAGAATATCTCCATGAGGTTTATTTGATCAGATGGCGAGAGCCTCCGCATAGACGCTACCATCACCACTCCTCTCCTGTCCCGACGGCACTATTGCCTTCGAGGACGAGGAAAAGCTGAGTGCTTTGCAGACAGCATCACCGCTCAATGCTCACCCAGTTCACAGCCCACTGACCCTCCACATCCAGGCAGTGGAGGATGGAGTCCGCCGCCGGAACTCGCTTCCCAACAGCCTCTGACCCTATCATTGTGTCCAATGATGAGATCTCATCCCTCATCAAAGGACTTAAGCCCAAAAAGCTTAGCTTAAGCTCCGGGCGCGGATGGCATCTTCAACCAAGCCCTTAAACATTTTCCTGAGCAGGTGTTAACACTTTTAGCTATTATCTTCAACGCCTACTTCAACCTCAGCTATTTCCCACCACGTGGAAGGAGGCAACTGTCATTGGTATCCCCAAGCCAGGAAAGCCTCACAACCTCCCCTCCAGTCATCGTCCCATCAGCCTCCTCAAGGCCATGGGCAAACTGTTTGAACGAGTCATCCTTACTCGCATGAGGCGCCATCTGTTTCCCACAGACGGTGACCCTCTTGTCATCCCTCACCAATTTGGTTTCCGAGCGAAACACTCTTGTCCCCAACAAGTTCACCGTATTGTGGAATACATCCTCAGCGGTTTCTATCTTCGTCGTCATAAGACCATCGCGGTCTTTTTCGACATAGCAAAGGCCTTCGATAGAGTTTGGCACGAAGGCCTTATATACAAACTTTATAAAATAGGTCTCCCTGATCGTCTCGTCCGTCTCGTAGCCTCTTATCTGAAGGATCGTAGCTTTCGTTTTAGACACAAAGGCACGCTCTCCTCTCAACGTCCTATCAAAGCAGGTGTCCCTCGGGCTCAGTGCTTGCCCTCTGCTGTATATCCTGTACTAACGACATTTCCATCCCGTCAGATGGACAGCTCTCTCTTCGCAGATGACACTGCCCTTTACTATAAGGTATATCACTACCACATATTCGGAACAAGATCCAACAGTCAGTTAGCGGTTCCAAGGCCAACGTATCGATGTGAGACCCGGAGAAGCTCCGCCGTTCACTTCGATCATCATAAACGACGCCGCCTCTCTACCATTCCCGCCAATCCGTATGCGGCATCTGTCCCCTGGCATACGACCGACAAATATTTAGGTGACACACGAGGCTCACCTTCAGGCCCCATCAAAGGTAACCCGCAACGCACGCTTTTATCTGTGTAGGCTCAACAGTATGCTGGGCCGACACAGTAAGATATCTCCTCCGCAACAAGCGAACCCTTTATAAGGTCTGTCTACGACCAGTCATGACTTACGGGCCATATTTGCCACGCTAATCCCAATCTCTTAATGAACTTCAAATAGTTCAAAACAATTTCTGTCGTCGAGCACGAACGCACCCTGGTAAGTCCGTAACGCTGACCTCCACTGAGACTTAGAGCTCCATTCCAGCAATTTCTGAAAAACTCTCAGCTTCTTTAAAACTTCAGAGTCCCACTCTAATCATTTCATTCGTGAGCTTCTATGCAGCCCCACTCTCGCTATCGAGTCCGCAGACCGAAACTCTCTGTTACCCCCAAGCAAGCTTTCGGTGACCTGGACTGCCTCTTGGCGGCTCAGGCAAAGCCTTCTTCTTCCAATGGTTAATATGCCTTAGTAGGCTCGTCTCTCAGCGGCCTTCCGCCGCCTGCGCCCTCTTTTCCTAAAGAGGTCGCGTCGGTCAACAGAAAGGCCACAATGGCCAAACCGTCCCCAAGGTGGTGTTTAGTGGGTAGGCACTTAGGTGAGTTAGGTTAGTCAGTAGAGTCACATAACCCGCAGCCGGCTGCAGGGTATGTAAACATTCACCACCTCCTCATCCGCTTCTTGAGGTGCCTTTTTGCATTGGGCGCAAAAAAAAAAAAAAAAACGCGAGCGGCGTGGGACACATCTCCGGAACAGCAAGAAGAAGCGAAGCTGCGTCGTTGAAGAAACGGCTCGAAAATGGTCGACGGATGCATGAAGATAGCCGGCGTGTGAAGACGATGCGGCGCTGATGATATTTGCGGCTGCTTCTTGTTTCTATATAAGAACGTTAAATATATACGTCAAATTACCTCGCACCGATATGCAGTCCGCAGTATCTCAGTAGCCGGGGGTAATTAGGAAATAAATGTTTTCTTCAGACCTTCACCTTCTGCGTTATTGTAGCAGCAGGGTAACATTATTTATTACCGTTTAGGGTTGATTAGCCTGGCTGCTACACTTAAAATGCTTGTGTTATAACACTTTACTACCTAAAAATATCCAGCTACAGAGGTAAACTGAAACTGAAGTTGAGCTACCTTAGAAGATACGAAGATACTGCTATCTTTTTCATAACAAACTAAAGTAGTTCACGAGAGTAGTTAAATGGCGGATTCAAACCCAAAACCTTTACAGTTCGCAGTGCGCACCCTACAATTAGGCTACTGTTGCTTTTTAAGTATTTTCATGTAAAGCTGCGTTTTTTTTTGGAAGTTAATTACCGGTTTAAATATGCTTGTAGTGCTTTTAATATTATTTGTGTATGTTAACTGATTATCAATTTTCTTCTTTAAAAATTCATCATTTTGACAATTTTTTTTTACCTTATTACAGTGTTATATTATTAACATTCTGATTTTTTTGGATTCAAAAAAGATAGCAGTATCTTCGTATCTTCTAAGGTAGGTCAACTTAAGTTTCAGTTTACGTCTGTAGCTGGATATTTTAGGTAGTA
>JAGSMP010002234.1:0-28048 GCA_029286625.1 Parnassius orleans
TTCGTATCTTCTAAGGTAGCTCAACTTAAGTTTCAGTTTACGTCTGTAGCTGGATATTTTTAGGTAGTAAAGTGTTATTACACAAGCATTTTAAGCTTACAAGGAGTGGTTAAAGAATTATTAGTAAAATAAAACCCATTTGCTAGTGTTTACAATTATATAAAAAATAAAACTTGAGATTTTTAACTAAAGTAAGTCATATCATCCAATTTTTGCCACGGTACGGTAAATGTTTAACAGTTTAGCGTCATTAAAGCTTTTCACTAAGCTAGCACACCGCCGCCAAGTTGCTTGTTTGTCGGTCTTCTAAAGATATGAGTTTTATAAGCTCATACTGTCATCTTCGTTCTCCTATCGAAGTACTGAAAATTAAGTGCGATAAAATCCGTAAAATTTGTTTTATTCCATCTTTTTAATTCCGTTTCCTAAGGCACCGATTGGCTCTACTACGTCCAAAAATGAGCTTATTTGTTACCCTTACATTTTTAAAAAGTCAATGGCAAAGACGTGTTTGATGATAGTATTGATTTATTATGACATTCGAATGAATACACGATGGTTTTATTCAAAACCCTTACAAACTTTTCTTTTCAATAGTTTTTGACTTTATTTCGAAAAAAAAACAATGTTAATAAGGGTATTTAGATCAACATTGTTTTTCTTTCTAAAAATAAAGTGAATAATTAAAAAAACATCGCTGTTTGTCAATCAAATTGTCCTCTAAAATCGAATTAAGTTCATTAATCATATTTATGCTTCTGTAAATATAAATAAAAATGGTGTTCATCATATTGAAATTTATAATGTCAACATGGGCCCTCATGCTTGCTATTTTACATTTTGTTTACTTTGAGAATACTTTTAAAGTAGCTACAAAATTGAGTTTTCGTCGATTCACTCCATTTCGTACCTGACGTCCCTTTTAGAAGTACTTAAAAGTAAATTCGGAACGAGTAATATAAGCCTTAAGGCTAGGTAACAAATTTTACATTTTTGGCATACTTGTACATTTTTTACTTATTATTTACAAGTAAACAGTCTTGCAATTCAACATTGACATTTCATTCATTGACATATTAAGTTTGCAAAAGTTTGATCAGAAATATATAATACATATTTCAACGGGTGCTCTTAAAATAATACCTATTAATTGCATTATTCTCCTCTAAAAATCTACATTATCCTCTGAATTACTAAGTCAGCCACCATAAATGCGCGTCTGAAAAATACTATCTAATTCACTATATATCTTCGATGTAAGCTACTGTAAATACAACTCAGCGTGGTAGTTATTTTATAGCATCTACTTTTGTAACATATATTCAAGTAGTAAACTTATAAAATATTTTTATATTACCCCAATAAAGTAATTGTTTGGACTTCTAGTTTTATAACTCAATATAATTAAAATTTATTAAAACATGAATAATTTATAATTCGTCCTATATTGATTGATCATCAAAACTTACTACATCTAACCTAACCTAACCTTTTTCTTACACGGGTAAATGCCTCCGCATACTCGCCTCGCGGGGGCAGGACGGGTTATGCCGACTAAAACCCCATGGTGTTCCACCTTCGCCGCATGCTAGTAAGGCCATGAGAACGCTTTCGCACTCATCAGCGGCCCCATTAGCACCGGCTGACCCATGGCAGCCCCTTCTCGGGGGAGGACTACTCTTCGCCCTTTTGCTTCTCAAGTAAGGCGCTCGAGGAACACAAGGCGCACCTTCCTCCGCTGCTTCTAACTCCACCTGCATAACGGACCCCCCGAGTCCGATACGCAGAGGCCATGGGGCAAGGAAAAACCAGCACTCGGAAACACCAGCTTTCCTGACCCCAGCGGCGGTTCTGGTCTATAGCTCCGTCGCTAAACAAGATTCGGCTGCGTAGTGTAGGGAGAGCGGCGCCTCGCTATACCGTCGCACTTCTCCTTCAGCAGCCACACCACCACCGCATTAACGGTGCGGTCCCGCCAGAGTTGCGGAAGATAGGGCGAGTGGCGTATCGCCATACCGAAACTCCTCTTCCTCCGCAAATCCAACTCGGCAGCAGCGGTAGCGGCTTGCCAATTCCACTCGGAGAGGCCACCTCGGGCTGGCTCTTCACCTCAGGCCAGTCAAGTGGGTTCCTCTTTGTTCACCGCGGATGACCAAGCAACGGCTACTAAGCCCCCCCGCCATGACAAGGCGGGAACCCGTTCAAATAACTTAACTAGGCTGAGTTAGTGAATTAGGTGGTGATGTATAAATCAATGGGACAATTTAAAATAATTTTTGTTCTTTACAATTCTTCTCAATGACTCCAGCTGTTTGTTTTCTAGTTTATAAAGGACAAATACGGTTAAGTATTTGGGTATTATGATTGACGGTGGATTAAGCTTCCAGGAACACATTAACCTATTAGCATCAAGAACGTTGTTACTAACTAGTTTATATTTTTAAGAACCTTCGACATGTTACTGATAGAGAGTTAATAAAGTCGGTTTACCTTGCTCTTGGACAGTCACAACTTACTGTATTTCTGCCGGGGGTGGAACACCTAAAACCTATTAAAAATTAAAAGAGCTCAGAGAGCTGTTTTACAAGTAAGTGTTTTTCTACCGTTTTTTCACCCAACCATCGATGTTTATAAGCAGAGTAAGGTCCTCACAACCTCACAACATTCCTTACTGACATATTTACCCTCTTCCAAAACCAAATGTAAAGACTAAATGTAAGACTGGTTGCAATCATTTATGGTTCTACGGAAAGTCTACTTCATTAATGGGTACTAAAAGAAATAGAAAAATTGATTTACTCTCACACACACACACACACACACACAATGCTTGTGCGCCCGCGCGCACATAAACAAACACACACACACATGCGCGCGCTCGCGCGCGCGCACTCTCACTAGATATCGAAGGGCATCTAGGTATCGAAGAGCACCGCCTTCTGCATCTGAGCCCGGAGCGGTCTGTCACGGAGTCCCAGTCGCTTCAGATGACCTGAGAGGCTGACTAGGATTAGCCCGTATGCAGAACGACCACAAAGACATCTACATCTATCCTCAGTTAAAAATCAAAATGATTGCGTTGTCACCCTAAGGACTAAGATGAAATGCCTCGTTTCCAGTTAAAAGGGTCTCCGGTTGATTACACTCACCATATGAAATACAGCAGTGTTAAGCTGCTATTTTACGTTGCTATTCTGTGAGAGCGGTACCTCGGTGTAGTTGACTCATTTGTGCTACAAGTATATTAATGTAACTGCAACGTAGCTCTATAAAATAAAAAGTAATATAAAATAAATTACACTATCCGAACTCATAAACATTTTTTTTCGCTTGTGGCAAACTAAGTTAAATTCTATAACAGAAAATATTTCAGTGTGTGAAATTATTCAAATGAAGAACTGGTTCTGCCAAAAATTATTCCTAAAAATCTATCATTGATAATGTATAATAATATATATATATATAAAGTTATAAATTATTATAAATTAGTTAAGAATTAGTTCCTTAGTTAATTTTTATGCTACGAATATCACCCTTAAGCAAACGAGCGCATATTCCAAGGCAATTCCACTGGTCCTAATCGTAGTTTCTAGTCGGAGTATTTCGAAATTGGCAACCTCATACGGCATCCGTTATGTTACTAGTATATTCTCGATCCTGAAAGGAATATATTAATATTCATATTTGTCTTTATTAAATTAATAAACACCTTAAAATAAGCAGCGAAGCCCTTTTTGGTATTTAATCTATTCATTATGTAAATCTATTGTTTACATGTTCTTAAGCTTAACTATTTGCATTTAACAAATTTGTCTCAATACCAATGTAAAATATCATGCAAAGAAAATACCGTGTTTTAAAATATTCGTTATCTCCCTCACGTTATCAACATAATTTGCATCTATATACATACATTTTATTTAAATAATTAAACTAAAAAACTTTATTGCATTGATCATTGCAAACATAATATGTTACCGTTACAGCCTATATTACCTTATATTTGCCATAGTTTCCACGCTTGCCGCAGGTTTTTAAAGACACCGCCCATCTACTATTTTATTTCCCCTAAAACGCCTGTTGACACCTACAAGATGATATGGGGTGGTTGATATACACCGCCACTACAAAGCTACTTAATATGCTTCTTATAAAACACGGTGGGCCAAGTTATGTCATTTTCTTTAACCAAAATATAGGGACTTCGAATGAATTAGTCTCGAATCTTGGCTGGAAATAGAATAAAATATTTATTTACGGGTAAAATTAGACAAACAGATTCCGACCTAGATGGAATTGGTAAATATGGAAAAAAATATTAATATGGAATACTTATGACGTGTGTGTAATTATTTGCAACAGAGTTTTTTATAGGATAAATGTGACAAACGAGCACAGTCCACCTGATGGTAAGTGGTTGCTGTGACCCATAGACATCTACATCTATCCTCGATTACAAATCAAAATGCAAATGCGTTGTCACCCGTAAGGAGTAAGATGGAATGCCTCGTTTCCAGTAAAAAGGGTCACTGGTTCTCTACACTCACCATACGAAACACAGCAGCGTTAAGCTGCTATTTTACGCTGGTATTCTGTGAGAGCGTGGTCATTCCGCGGTCGAGCCGACCCGTTCGTGCTACAACTATACTACTAATATAGCTGCGGCATGGCTCTACCAAGTCGTTCACGAAAACCGTACAAATGTTAAATATATGGTGACGTAATCGATGATGAGATGTCTTCGCAAGATATAATTTTAATTTCTCAGAAAAGCAAGATTGCTTACATTATTTCGTTCACAGCATAGAACGTGGTTAATTAGCACAGTTCAATCATTGAGCTCAAAATGCGATTAACAATTTCAGCGGTCCCGGCTAAGCTACGGCCCATCATAAAATTGACAGCAATTTATGCGTCCCATTAATGTTCCATATTTAATTTGACATTCAACTGCATTTATAACTAACATTCAATACAAAAATGTGTTTTTTCCTATTTAAAAACCATTATTGTGAATTATAATCCATTTTGTTTTGCAAAAATTAGCTTATAGTCAGTCTCAGGTCTTAAGCTTAAACAACAGAAAGTTTCAAGAAAGAAGTCCCGTGGAGAAAAATTGTAATGTAAAATATGAATTATGATAACACGCCAAATTTAGCGAAATTTAAGGACTCATTTCGTTACAAAGACTAAATTACTAATGAATTACGTTTTTTAATAAGACAAATAGTATATAGAACAAATGATATATACATTTTTTTATTCTGGACGCTTAATTCTATTACAGTTTTTGTAAAAAAATATATTTTTGTTTATTATTTATCGTTAGGTATTATTAAAAGTGGTTAGTGAAGTGTTTTGTGATATTATTCTCTGGGAGAGTTCTATGTTCAGCAATCGATTTGTGAAGAGATATATTGATGAATAAGTTAACTATTGAAGTAGTGCACATATGGAAGAGTGAAATAATATAATCAACAATATCTGAATGAAAATTGAATTTTTGCATTAATAAATCTATTCCTTTACTAGAAATCTATCCATAAATTCAATCATTTGTTTACTCGATCCGAACTAATAAAATATTTAGAATTGAAATGGTAACTCAAGCTGCCCCAGATGCTCATAATAATTTGTAATTCAATTAACATTGCCACTGGTTGCTTTCTTAGCATGTTTTATATATAATAGTAGATATGGATTGTAGATGTATGATGATATCGTACACAACCTGTTGCATGTATCATACTAAAAACAAACCTAAAAAAACACAGGAATGTTTTTGACCAAAGTTTTAAAGTTAAGCACTATACAGCTCCTTGGCTAACAAAAGAAATAAGAGATTTTTTTTGATAAAACCGTACCCAAGTCAAAATTAGAAATTTTGTACTTTAAGCTTTAAGCGTGGTTGCATTTTCTCTTTACGACAATGTACCTCACAAACGGCTGAGGGCTGTGCTGTTATCTCAATGGAGTCAACTATTACCTTGACACTAATAAGAAAAACTTATTCTTCTTAAAGGAGAAACTTGGATTCAGCGTTTTTAGATAGATTTTGGCATGATTTAGTCATTAGAGTCGCCAATCAATCGGTTGAGTGCTCCTCGCGGAGATAAGGTTTCCAAACGAACAAAGTGGTATATTATTCTCCTTTACATCTCATAAAATCATTAATATCAAACCCTGAAAATGGAAATTTGCTGTATGCAAGTAATTAAAGCCTAATATACGTTCTACTACTAGCCACAGGCCCTCCTGATTTCTGAGGAGTGCCATGTAGTGGAAGTTTATAATTCACTACCCTATATTATTCCGATGCGAAAGAGGAAATTGAAACAGGAGATAGGCAGCAGCATTTCCTTTATGACAACTCAAAGTAATAAAACACAATATCAATGCGGAGGAAGCGGTTAATCAGTTTAAACTGTAACTAATAATTTCAATAGTGCCGGCGAGAATCGAACTCGGGTTGCTTGTAAGCTGTGAAATTTACGGCGACGCTTCGACCCTGAGCTACCAAGGCTGTTGGATATAATATTTTCCAGCAAGTATGATTTTCTACCTTCCACGCCCATTTGCCCATTGATGGTCACAGTATCGCGTTTGCAGTTTGAACGCTGCTTTTTGTCATTGTAGATATTATTTTAGCTATTGAAGAAAAAAAAATAAGTTTACCTCTTCTTACGTGGTTTCCACATATACAAATGGTCTATGTTATCACTAACTAAATTACAATTACCTGGGTAGATTTATTACTTTTTGGGGATTTTATTACATACTTACTTAGATTTCCGTCTGGAACAAGATAATCTTTTTCTGTTGGCCATTATTGAAGTTATATACCCGCTTATAATGTTTTATTAACTGTTTCAAATGGTACTAAACCTCGATTAAAACAGCAATGAAACGCATTAAGATATCCTGGGAAAGAGCCTACAAAAACAAGAAAAATATTTCATCATCATCATCATTAAAGCTCATCCTTCTTCCTGCTGAATATAGGCCTCCCCCAAGGAATGCCACAATGCACAGTCCTGCATGTCTTACCAGGACGTCACTCTATCTAGTGGGAGGACGCCCTACACTTCATCTACCGGTACGAGGTTGCCACACGATACCTTTCTTTCCCATCGGTTGTCGGTTCTTCGAGCCATATGGCTGGCCTTTTGCCACTTCAGCTTACTAATCCGTTATACTATGTCGGTTGCTCTGGTCTTACTGCGGATATCCTCATTTTTACGTCTATCAGGCAGAGAGAGAGAGAAACTTCGAGCATAGCCTCTCAACCTTGAGCTTCCTCATACGGCCAGCAGTGAAGGGCCACGTCTTAGACCCATAAGCCATCACTGACAGCAAATGTAAAAATATTTGATATCAGATAATTATTGTAACTGAAGATATGAATAAATTAAATTATTTTATTTAACAACGAACAAACGAACTTACAGTCCACCTGATAGCAAGTGGTTAATGTTATGCATGGACAACTGCAACCAACTTCAAACAAAGAAGGCTGCAGATGCGTTGTTGCTTCTAAGGACTAAGATGGCATGCCTCATATTATGTCTCTTAAATTAATTAATTTTAAAAATAAAAGAAAACCACCTTTTTCACCGTATGGTGGCGGCGTAAGAGAAATCATAACATAAATTTACCGTATTGTGTATAAGAGGTGACTATTTGAAAACCTCATGTACCCCAAAGATAGCGATATGCCATCATTAATAATATGACAATGTACAAACATACACAGACCGCTATGAGATAACTGGTAAATCAGCACGTTAGTTTACGAGTCCGCCTTTTACGAGTATATACGTTTCATATTAGCATCACATGTTTAATTGTATCTATGTGTATATCACTACAGAATATCATTGTCCACAGCTGAACACTGGGCTCCCATAGATTGTCTCATATGAGTTTTACCAAACTTGCCACGATTAACAGGGTTAACACCGCAGTTTTATTTTCAAGTTGTTATGAAGAAGACGCTGCTGCCCATCTCCTGGTTTCCGTCTGTCGCCTCTTACGATACCCACGAAACGATATGGGGTAGTGGCTCTTCTTACACCGCCACTACATGATCTTTGTATGAATGTAATGTATTTTAATTAATTAATTTTCATTCTCTTCCTAACGTTTGAATGATCTGATGAATTTTGCAGAGGTATTAAAAACCGATGACAATACAATAATTCCATGACTATGTGACCTAGTATTTTAAATAGGATCATCAAATTTCATGATCAGCGTGTTGTTTAAATAATATTTACTTAATTATAATATTTATTATATAATATTTAACTCTTAGCTTTAAATCAATATAAAGTATAAACAGTAGTTTACAGTGTATGAGTGCAAATGTTTAAAAACCGCAAGAATCAGATACCAGATAACTAATAGACAGGCATTCGAGCTTAGTCCTCAGAGATCACACAGGTTGATAAGTAATCAAAGATAGTTCTAGGGTGTCTATAGTCCCAGTATCCAATTACCATTAGATGCGCGTTACCTTCTCACCGTTATTACTTCTAAAAATGAATCTCTTTTCTAAAATTTTTAAAGATATTTGACACATCTTCGCAGACATCAGCAAATTACAAAAGTAGTCGTACAGTACCTCATATCCTGATAGTAGTGTGTATCCCTTGAACTTCAAGGTCGTTAACGTTCAATCTATTAACGCGTTCGTGTACTCTCCATTACCGCTACCGTTACAGCCTATTAGAGTCCACTGCTGAACATAGGCCTCTATGTTCAGAACATAGGGATGGCAAACACAGTTTGTTTTATTTTTAGTCGTTATTAAAAAGACGCCGCTGCCCATCTCCTGATTTATTTCTGTCAACTATTACGATACCCACGGGATGATATGGGGATATTCTTACATCACCACTACACGGTAAACGCGTTCTCTCACACATAATTATTTTGTGTTACTTATGCTATAATACCGTTCACTTTCAGTTTTTCGACATGAGCCTATTTTGAGAGGTTATTGAGGGTTCTATGGGCAGTTGTACACATCATCGTTGGAGCCACACGCAAGTGTGAGAGTAACGATTCAAGAGCAAGTCCGACACTACTCCGATGATATGCCGGACGTCAGTCTGAGCGAGATTAGAATGGCTCTCCAGCACCTTAAAACAGCAAGGCCCCAGACGAGGATGGAATTACAGCGGAGCCTGACAGCGGGTGGAAAACCTGTACTTGAAGTACTTCAGGCTCTTTAACTCCGTCCTCCATGGTGGGACTACTCCGAGGCGTGGAGCAGAATTGCGGTGGTCTTGTTCTTCAAGAAAGGTGACAACGCTCTCTTGAAGAACTACAGACCGATTTCTCTTCTAAGCCGCGTCTACGTGCTGTTTGAGAGTCATTACGAACCTCCTTGCACGCAGACTCGACGACTTCCAGCCTCCCGAACAAGCCGGTTTTCGAAAAGACTTTAGTACTATAGACCACATACGTACCCTTCGGTAAATTTAACAGAAGACCGAAGAGTAGAATCTGCCATCTCGCCTCGCGTATGTGGACCTATGAGGAAGCCTTTATTCCGTCAAAATTTGGGCGGTGCTACAGTCCCTTCAGCGGTGACAAGTTGACTGTCGGTATATCGAAGTGTTGAAGTGTTTAACGTTATATCCCCGAAACTTTTCACCGCTGCATTGGAAGACGTTTTCAAGCTACTGGACTGGGAAAGGATTCGGTATTAACAGCAATGGCGAGCTTTATAGAATCGCAGGAGGACATAAGCACTATGCTCAATGACCTCAATATTGCTTCCCAACGGATAGGTCTTAAGATGAACATGGACAAAACAAAGATCATGTGTGACGTCCATGTCACACCTATGCCGGTAGTTTTCGGAGCACTTAGCTCGAAGTTGTTGACGAGTATGTTTACCTGAGACAAATAGTCCGACTAGGCAAGTCCAACTGCAACCGAGAGGACAATCATCGGATTCAACTCAGCTGATATACTTCAAAACTTGAAAACGACATTGTGCACCCAACCAACTTAAAGATCTGAGACGTGGTCCTTCTTCACTGCTGGCCGTATGAGGAAGCTCAAGGTCGCTCAGCTAACTATGTACTATGGATATAAAATGTATATGTATGCTGTTAACGTGATGGAGAGAACGGGTTTTAAAGGATTTTAAAATTGCTGTTGAGACAAATTTATAAAACAGAATTTACACAATTTAAAAATGTATTTCTTATCAAAATGCTAACATATTTTAGCTTTTTGCTTAAGAACTTGTGAAACAATATATTTACATAATGAATACATTGAAAACTAAAAAAGGACTTTGCTGCTTATTTTAGTGTTTATTTATTTAATAGAAACAGGAACAGAAAAATAAATTTTTATTCATATACTTATTGAAAGTCACTCTTTGGTTTAATTACCACTGATTCGGAAAAACCTCTGTCTTGGGAAACCAGCAAAACCCATGGACTTTAAAAATAGCAGTTTACATTCATGTATGTTACACAATTAAAACAAAAATACAAATTAGAAATAGCTTGGTAGCGATGAACTCATTCCCAGGGGTTATTATCATCCATATGACAAATATGAATATTAATGTCTTCCTTTCGGATCGAAAATATACCAGTAACATAACGGAGAGGCCGTATGAGGTTGCCAATTTCCGAAATACTCCCACCGGAAACTACGATTAGCACTGCCAGTGGAATTGCCTCGGAAAATGCGCTCGTTGTTTAAGGGTGATATATGTGGCATAAAATTAACTAAGCAACTAATTCTTATCAAATTTATAAGTATTATCAATGATAGAATTTTGCCCCAGGAATAATTTTGGCAGAAACAGTTCTTCATTTGAATAATTTCACATGAAAATTTTCTGACATAGCATTTAAATTATTTTACGGCAGCGCAAAAAAAAAATGTTTATGAGTTCGAGAGTGTCATTTATTTTATATTGTTATTTTATAGGGCTTCGCTGCAGCTACATTAATATACTAGCACAAGTGAGTCTACTAGACCGAGGAAGGACCACGCTCTCACAAAATACCAACGTAAAATAGCAGCTTAACACTGCTGTATTTCATATGGTGAGTGTAATCAAACGGAGACCCTTTTAACTGGAAACGAGGCATTTCATCTTAGTCCTTAGGGGTGACAACGCATTCTACATTTTGATTCTTAATTGAGGATAGATGTAGATGTCTTTGGGCCACAGCATTCACTTACCATCAGGTGGAATGTGTGCTCATTTGTTACCCTTATTCTATTGAAAAAAAAAGTTACAAATTCCAGTGCCTAAATGTTGTTTAAATAATTATAAGAGAAATGTATGTGGTCGGAGGGAACATATCAATCAGAAAAGTGAAATTATCAGCAGACCTGACAACGCCGCTTAGGCTATATAAGGTTTAAGATTAGAAAAACATGACATTCTAGATACATGAAAGCAATTCATACTCCTCAGAAACTTTACCCGCTTTGCTCTAGGTAAGTTGAGTGAAATAAGGCTTGTTAAATAATATAATAAAAATAAATTATGTTTATATTAAGGTATTTATGTTTATTGTTATTTATGTATTTATTTTATTTCATTAATATATAGGAAAATGTTAAACATTTCCACTTAGATCAGTCGGGATCAAATCTAGTCCGTAAAAGAAGCTATCGTTGAATGTATGAATGTTTTACTGCAGGCAGACTCGAAATGGGACGATGCTAATCTTGTAAGATTTAACGCTTCTTAACCAAAAGCGTGTCTCTTTACCGCAAAAAGAAACCAGCTCTAAGCTGCATCATAGAAATACACCAGCTACCTTCAGTTATTGGGTGTTGAACCTAGAACCTAGAGTTTAACGCCAAGCTGCTGCAAAAATCGTTGGTGTCCCTGCAAAGTTGCGGCGGTAGTTTATGCCGGGACTGCTGCCATATGTGCTGGTCCTGTATAATGCCACCTAGGACATTTGGAATAAATGAAATAATGTATTAAGAGACTTATAAGTGACCTGAATTTGGTTAATGTCAATCTTAACAGTCTCGAGCACTGTAAAATACCCTAAACTTCGGAGTGTATACCTTCTACCACTGTGTAACCTACTTGACTGGAATGGATACGGTATTAACGTCAATGGCGAGTACATCACTTACCTTCGATTTTCTGACGATATAGTCCTTACGGAAGGATCGCTGGAGGACCTAAGCACTATGCTCAATGACCTCAATAGTGTCTCCCAACGGATAGGTCTTAAGATGAACGCTGAAGTCATGTGTAACGTCCACGTCACACTTATGCCGATAGTTGTTGGGAGCACTAAGCTCAAAGTTGTTGAGTATATTTACCTGGGACAAATAGTCCGACTAGCTAAGTCCAACTTCGACCGAAAGATCAATTGACGTATTCAATTCGGCTGGGCAGCGTTCGGGAGATTACGACTCATATTCTCGTCACCATACCTCAAAACCTCAAAACAAGATTGTTCAACCAGCGTGTTGCCAGTGATGACCTATGGATCTAATACGTGTTATTTCACTGCTGGCCGTATGAGGAACCTCAAGGTCACTCAGCGAGCTATGGAGGACTATGCCTGGGTTCTCTTGATGATAGAGTTAAAACGAGGATATCCAGTAGAACCAGAGTAACCGACATAGCCCAACGGATTAGTAAGCTGAGTGGCAATAGGCCGGTCATAGCTCGTAGAACCGACAACCGATGGGGAAGAAAGGTTCTCAAGAGGCAGCCTCATACCGGTAAAGTGTAGGGCGTCCCCACTAGATGGAGTGACGACCTGGTAAGACATGAGGAAGTCAATGGATGCAGGTGGCTCAGAACTATTTTTGGCATTCCTTGGGGAGGCCTATGTTCAGCAGTGGATTTGTGAAGGACTGTAATGATGATAATGATGATGTGCAACCAAACGCTAGGCTAATCCTTTGTTGTCGACATACCACGCATTTGAACTATTTGCTTTGAATTTCTTTTATGAACAACAAAGTAAGATGTGACTATCGAGTGTATTCAATACAAAAAAATTTTCGGCTTCAACACCACTTACCACTAGGTGTAGATTGTACTGCTTTCAATAGTAAAAATAAACTTAAACTTTCAGAATGTTATTTTAGTACTTAAAATTTATTTAAGTGCCAAAAATAAAAACAGAACTTTCCCATTGATTTTAATCAAATACGAATATGCAGTTAAATTATGCAGAACAACTTGCGAAACCAACAATGGTCACGTCTTTCTAGTGCAAGTTACAAATGACGCTCGCCTCGTTGCACAGGTACGGTGTTACGATGGCAATCTATTTCAGCAAGAATGATGTCAGAAAATTATATTCGCGACATATGTGTTGGTATTTCAAGTGTTTTCATTTGTTTACATTGTTGCAGTATTGCTTAGAAAGTTATTTTTTGAATTTAAACAAAATCAATTTGACGCAGGAGTACAAAACTTTCAATCAATGTTTGATGGCATACGCCACAGTATACAGGGTGTCCAGTAAATAGCACGACATACACTGCAGGGGTGATAGCTAGGGTCACCTATCAATACAACACAATATATGTTCAGCAAAATCTTGCGGATTTACAGTTTTACAAAATTTTCCGAAATCAAAAATCTCTACCTTGAAACAGATTTTTAAGCATCTCGTAATGAAAAATCCTTTTCTAGTACTTTTTTACATCAAATTATTCGTGAATAGTTACTTTACTCATTGATAAGTCTTTTTCTATCAAAGACAAGAACGTTTTCAAGAAATACTATTTTTGTTTAAATTTGCACAGAACTATTTTCTTATCACTTAAGTTTAACATACAGTGGTGAAAAAATGTATGTGGTAGTTTTGTACAACAAACTTAAAAATAGCTTGTTTAATGGTGATTTTGGAAACATACAATACTAGTGCATTTTCATTAAAAAAAATACAAAAAATAAGCTATTTTAGTTAATAAGAGCATTTTATTTTAAATGCAAGTAATGTGACTTTGAATTCGAATCGTTGTAAGGTCGTACTACGGTTCGAATTACATAATAATTAATCTACAGCCGACCGGCCGGCCGGTCTGTAAATGACATCTTGAAGGATAAGGTGATAGTAAAAAAAACAGAGGAGTTAACTTTAATAAACATTTATTTAAATAAATTACAATAAATGCTCAAATTGCTTCCCTTGTGCCCTAATACACGCTCGGCATCTTCTTAAAAATGAGCTTTTGAGTCTTCTCAGGCTTATTTCCGATATTTTTCTTGCTGCAATGTTAACCCTTGCTCTCAATTCATTGTCATTTTGGATCGGTTTTTCATAGACTTTGTCCTTCATGGCACCCTCAAAAAAAAATCCAGGCGGTTTAGGTCCGAGACCTAGGTATAATATCGATCCCAGTCGCCCAATCCACCTGCCTGGATAAGCTTCATCTAAGTAGGCTCTTACTTCCCAGCCATAATGAGCAGGGCATCCATCATTTTGAAGCCACATCACTCTCTTAGCTCACTCGGAACATTTTCAAGGAGCGTGGGTAGGGTTTCTCGTAAAACTCAAGTAATTAGCATATTAATGTAGGAAGCTCGACGGGACCCACAATCTGGCCATAAAAATCCCACACCATAAATTTATTTTGAATTGGTACTGGGACCTGTCTTCTTGACACATACGGATTTTCTAATTGCCAACTATGTAAATTATGCATTCAAGTAGCCGTCCTTTCTGCAGGCTGACTCATCACTCCATAACACCTTATTAAAAAGTTTGGGTCCTCCTGATGCATTTCAAGCATGCGGCGGCAGAATTGAACTCTCGGCAGGTAGTCTCTAGTTAAAAGAGTTTGCACGCGTCGTACGTGAAATGGATGGTATTCATGCCTCTTAAGTACTAAATGAAAAGTGGACTTGGTATCCCTGTGCGCCGTTGTATCGCCCTAACCGAAGTGGTCGGCTCTGGTTCTCGTTCCTGAAGCACTATGTCTTCGTCAACAACTTGAGGCCGTCCACCGCCACGTTGACCAGAGTCTGCTTTCATGTAGGAGTTATGCACTCTGGTAAACATTTCATGGTGTGGATGTCTCCTATCGAAACCTTTCCTCTGTAGAGGGTGGCAGCAGCTCGGGAACTTTGGCCAGCTTCTCCGTAAATAAGGTGCATCTCAGAATACTCTCGCTGCGTATAACCAGGAAAAACGCGGCGGTTGCCATGTTATAAAACACAAAGTCCAGGTGGTCGCCAAGTCGTCGTAGTGATCACAATAAAAAATCCAAATCGTAAGGCAAACAAAGTCCGGGGTCCAAGGCACAAAACAGTCGTCAGTACGAAACAATAATTTGTGAACACAGAGATGCGTTGCGCACGGTTTAAGGTAGCGTACTGACAAGTGTCGCAAATAAGGTTGAGAGTGAGACACAAAATCACAATGCAAGAAAGAGCGGGATACATGCGCTTCTTTTGTTAGACAGTAACCGGTCGGGTCGGGTCGGTCGGCGAGCAGGTAAAAACCTTTAGTCATTACGCGTGCATGTCGCATTTTACGTGTCACAACTAGTTTTATAATAATTCGCGTAAATGAGCAGCTATTACTTATTCTCATAGTGGTTTTTGTCAAAATTACGTTAATTACATTTTCAACAAAATCAGCTTCTCTGGAACTAAAATAGCATTTTTTTGTATTTTTTTAATGAAAATGCACTAGTATTGTATCTTTCCTAAATCACCATCAAACAAGCTATTTTTAAGTTTGTTGTACAAAACTGCACATACATTTTTTTCACCACTGTAGGTTAAACTTAAGTGATAAGAAAATAGTTCTGTGCAAATTTAAACAAAAAATAGTATTTCTTGAAAACATTCTTGTCTTTGATAGAAAAAAGACTTATCAATGAGTAAAGTAACTATTCACGAATAATTTGATGTAAAAAAAAGTACTAGAAAAGGATTTTTCATTACGAGATGCTTAAAAATCTGTTTCAGGTAGAGATTTTCGGTATTTCGGAAAATTTTGTAAAACTAAATCCAAAAGATTTTGCTGAATATATTGTGTTGTATTGATATAGTGACCCTAGCTATCACCCCTGCAGTATGTCGCTATTTACTGGACAGCCTTTAGCTATAAAACATATTCTAAGAAGCGTTAATGTGTAGTATTTTGCTCGCGTCTGTTGTAAGGAAACCTATACCAGTTTTAACACTATTTAGTGGATTATTTGTGTACACATGTCACGTTGCTCGTTTTTCGGCTCAATCTCCTGCTAATTCGGAAATATTAGGCGTAAAATTTGCTAATAACTTTTAATTAACTAATATGGATCCTAAATGGATCAATTTACTCACAAAATTTTTTTTTCCGCCTACTATTATATTTCACTAACCCTCGGGGTTGGCTGAGAGAATGCCAAAAGCATCAAGTCCGCCTTTTGAAACTCTTTTATTTAAGGTAATAACAATAAAGCATAAATGAATAAATAAAAGTAAAGTTAGTTTATTTTCAAAGTGTCTCGCCTCAGCTGCATACTACTTACTAACGACTGACCTGTGATGGAAAATCTCATCGTAGTCTTCTCTGTCTCTATCTCTGAGCCTATTCCTCCTGTTATGTTTCGTTTAGACGCAAAACACGTACTATCGACGGTGTATTAGCCAGTATAGAAGTTAAATATGTGTGTGTATGTGTGTGTTTAGTGTAGTCTTGTCAGCAGTAATAATGCATCTGTTTGTGAGCGGAAGGAACGGAATCTTTAAACCAGGTAATACCCACCATGTTTTATACCAGACCCTAAAATAATTTTCCCGTCTTTAATATAACTTCCGCAATGTCCTACACCATACTTTTTAATTGGAAGCCATATTCTCAATCAACAATTGAGCTTAATGATTATTGAGGCTATAAAATAAAAATATATCATGTTTTCTTAAATTTTAAACAGTTTTTTTCAACCTCAAGTATCGCAAATAATCCACCAAATAGTGTTAAAACTACAAGGTATGGAAGTTTCCTTATAACAGACGCGACCAGACGCAGACACAGAACTCTGGTTTCTTTACTAAGGGACATGCCATTTAGTAAACTTAAAATCGGTAAGACAATTAGCTGCATGATCACGACCTCAGAATACCAGCGGGAAGTAGGTTGCTTCTGCGTTTCGCCTGGTGAGTGCAGTGTGGAGGCTAATTCCCCCTCCTCTCTTAACATGGTAGCGGAGTTAAATAGATCACTGTTTCACGATCAAGATGACGGAGGAGCTGAGCTTGGATGCTATATATCTATCTATATATGCCAAGCTACCCTACTTTTCTGAACGTGGGTGCTCAGGCAGCCCGCGATACCATCCATACCATCGCGATACCTTCCATACCTTCTGATGATGGCGGTCCACCACTGTGCGATTTAGAAGAAGTTTTCTTCCTCGCACAACTTCCTAATGGAATCGATTACCACCAGCGATTTTTCCGGACCGATACGACTTAGGGACCTTCAAGAAAGAGCTTACTCCTTTTTAAAAGGCCGGCAACGCATCTGCAATTCTCCTGGTGTTGGAGTTGTTCATGGGCTGCATAGTCACCATCAGGTTAGCCTCATGATCGTTTACCCCTCGTCTATAAAAAAAGTTCACTGTTCAACAGTGGACTTTTGTTAGGCTTTGTCGTAAGCCTCACCTTAATATATAAAAAATCTTAAAATCCGATATATTTCAATATAGTTGTAATAAAGAAGCGTTTTCTCAAACAAATCGAAATATCAACATAAAAAAAATTATTAATATGAGGGTTTTTAGCTTTAATAAATAAAATATTTATCAGATCTTTTAAAATACAAGCAACTATATTAGGGTTTTATTAATATTCTGGCTTTAATCCGGCGAAGAAGGACCAAAATTATTAAACTTTAATCCGGCGACGAAGGACCAAAATTATTAATAACTGAGCTAAGAGGACTGTATAAAGAAAAGTGGGACAATTTAAAACTTTATATTCAACTATTTACAATAGCGGCAATGTATGTACAAGGGAATATCTATTGGGAGTCTTCTTTCTTGAGAGTCTTCTTTCTTGAGAGTCTTCTTTCTTGAGAGTCTTCTTTCTTGAGTGCCGCTGTTGAATCGAATGAATGCGGAGCCCAAAAGGCCCTTATTATATTTCCGCGGCGGTCGTCTCAAGATGATAGTGTTCTCACGCGGTGTGCTGTGCGCTCATTGGTTGTCGACCTCAAGTGATGTGCGGGCGGTGTGCGGGGCGCGGGGCGTAACAGGTATGAGGGGGCGACGGGACGGCTGCTCTTCTCGCCATCAACATCCTCCCTCCGATGTAGCGAGCCTATACTCTCGGGAGGACGGCGATCTTCCTCACTGGTCGTCGTAGTACTCCGCCTCTGGTTCGAATCTCCACGTTGCGCACCACGCCGTCAGGTCGGTAAACGTTCTCGTCACTATTCCCTTGGCCACACGTTCCGCGGCAGATTGCTGTCCACATCACGACGAGGTCGTCTTCTTTACATCTTGTCGCTGGGCGTCCCGAGATGCTCGCGCGGGATCAGCGTCGGCAAGTATTCCACACCAGCGCCTCCAGTATTCATCGGCGAGCCCTGCGCCGCTCTCCATG
Organism: Parnassius orleans; assembly: GCA_029286625.1. Lineage (NCBI taxonomy): Eukaryota > Metazoa > Arthropoda > Insecta > Lepidoptera > Papilionidae > Parnassius > Parnassius orleans. The sequence goes on from JAGSMP010002234.1 coordinate 18,575, forward strand.
CCCGGCGATCGGTGGGTGAGCACGTTGCGGTGATAGACTCGACGGTCCCAACATGGTGAAATGGTTGGGGTTAACGCTTCCTGGTCATTGATGTCGACCGGTACATGGGTCAACGGTCGAGAGTTGACGGTGTCTCTCCTTCGGACTCTTCTGGTGAGTTGCTTAACGCTGCTGACTGAACGCACGAGCCGTTCCCGCGCCTCCTGGTTGGGCGCTCCGATGCGATGAACTTCCACCGGTGCGTTGTGTTAATGCGAAGTCCTTGAGTAGCGGTTTCCATTCTTCCATGGCTCTTCGGAGTTCGGTGTCGGCTCCGTGAAAGTTGGTTCCATTATCGGAGTATATTGCCGAGGCCACCCGCGCCTAGCCGCCATGCGCCGTAATGCCATTATTGCCGAGTCCGTGGTTGGGCTGTGAACTATTTCAAATGAACCAGGCATGTAAATAATACTAGCCACCGCTTCTCGTGCTGTCGTCCTATCGTTACCGACAAAGGCCGAAATAATCTACCCGGTGTATGTAAACGGTAGCGCAAACGCTCCTAACCTTTCGGGTGGTAAATCGCCTATAACTGCCGGCCGTGGTGTTGCCTTGCGTACCCTACATTGCAAACATTTCCGTTCCACTTCTCCCACGGTCGGTCGTAGTCGGAGGATGTGATATCTTGTTCGTAGGTCGTTGACCACCCTTTCCTTATTGGCATGGCTTGCTTCTTGATGCGCCTTTTCTAACAGCAGCTTTACAAATCGGTGGCGTCCATTCAGGATTATGGGTCGCTTCATCCGGTCGTCTACGTCGGCTGCGTCGATTCTTCCCTGGCTCGTAGTATTCCGTCTTCAATTATTGGGTCGAGCTTCCTCAAAGCGCTGCCGGTGACCAGATTTTTCCCCTGCTGAGTCGGCTGATGTCTTCAGCGAAGCTGTCAGCTGACTGCGTTCCATCCACATCCGCTCTGCGCTTTGGATGTGCTGTAGCGTTAACTCTCGAGCCCGTCCTCGTATGGCATCGATGAACTGCAGTACTCGTGCTGTGGCCCTGATTAGTCTCTCGTATGAAGAGAAGCGTTCTATCTCTGGCAGGTGTGGGGCGTCCTTGATTTCGACGTGATGCGCCACAATTTTTCCAACTCTTCGTCTTCTGCCTTCTCTTCTTTCCCCTGTGGCTATTTGCTTTCGTCTTCGTAGAAATAACGGTTCAGGTGAACCATTGGTCGCTTTCTCTCTTGCTTACGAAGTTCATGCGTGTCGCCTGGTCTGCTATATTGTGAGCAGTCGGAATCCATTTCCATTGTTCGGGTGATGTTTTCTCGGCTATCTCCCCGAGTCGATGAGCTACGTATGGAGTGTAACGCGCCGTATCGTTCCTTATCCAGTGGGCGCCGTAGTAGAGTCCGTCCAATATACGACCCTATCTGCTCTCACTCTGTGTTCGTCCTGCACGAATTCCGCGAGTCGCGCGCCTATCAAGTTCGCCTGCAACTCTAATCGCGGTATGCTTTGTGCTTTGATCGGGCAACTTTCGCCTTGGCCGCTACCAACGTTACCCTAACCGTGTCGTCGCGATACCGAATACGCCAATATGCCGCGGATGCGTACGCTCGTTCACTAGCGTCGCTGAAGATGTGAAGTTGACGTTCTACTACTCCCCGTAGGAGCATAGCATCTCGGAAGTCAGGTTGTGATACTTCCTCGACAACCCGCAACCACCTCTGAAATTTGCTTGCTGCCTCCTCGGGTAGTTCGTCATCCCATCCGACCTTCTTCATACGCCACAGGTCCTGCAGCAGGATCTTCGCCCTAATGGTGAGGTAGCTGAGCAGACCAGTGGGTCGAAGACCGACATTACTGCGCTCAACTCCTCTCTCTTGGTCGGTGGTCGATGAAACATCTTCATCATACGGCACCCAGTTCATGGACGTGCTGAAGGTTAGCGCGTCCTCTTCGGCCATCCATAATAACCTAGGGTTCTTCCTGGGCCGTCTTGCGTTGTACCCACCTCCTTGGGCTTTCGTGCCAGCTCCTCTGGTTTGTCCTCTAGTAAGGCTGCATGGTTCAAATTCCATCCCGCGAGCGTGAAGCCTGTGAAGCTGTGGTGTACTTTGGTGACCTGCGTTGCCGTATCTATCGCTTCTTCCAACGTCGCGTAACTGTCTAGGTAATCGTCCATATGATTGCTTACGATGGCGTTAAGCGCTCGTGGATATGCTTCTGCGTGTGCGCGCGCGTTGTAATCTAACGCTGTGCGCGAGGCGAGCTCCCCTCGCACCGAAAATCATCGAAGTCATAACATACTGTCGCGGCGGTCCAGATCGCTCGTTTCCTCGCCACAAGAATAGTTGCGCGGGTTGGTCGCGGCGGTCGATTTTACACGTAAAACATCTCGCGGATGTCCGCTGACACGGCTATTTCGTTTACCCTAAACCTAAACAGTATACCGGGTACGTTCCGTAACAAGTCAGGGCCATCGAGCAGGTAGTCGTTTAAGCATTTGCCTGATGCGCGAGCTGCTGCGTCAACACTAATCTTAATTTACCGGGCTTGTTCGGATTACTGACGGCGAAATGTGGCGGGTACCAACTCTTGGGGCTTTCCTTTTCTGACCCATTGGCTTCACTAGCATAGCCCTTTTCTAGGAGGTTGTTCATCTGTTTCGTATACGCGTCTCGGAACTCGGTGACTGGTCCATCCTACGTTCGATGGTGCGGGTCTTCGAGCTGCCATCTCGTAGCTCGGTGGCAGCCTGACGTTATCGTCCCTCCACGGCAGTCCGACTTGGTGCTCGCCTCTTGACGGTGCGCTGGAAGATGTCAACAGCCCGCTCCTCTTCCCGCCTTGGTCTGCTTTTGAGCGATATACCTATTGAGTCGATCTCGTACTGCCTCTTGAGAAGATCTGTCAACTCTTCATCAGGACTGGCGAACGTCTTTATATCCTTATCTAAACGTCCGTTAACGCTCGATATGTGTAATACCGTTTCACTGTCTTGTTTACATAACGCGCGGCGCGGTCCCTGTAAGACCCATACTAACAATGTCCTATGCAATGGGTTGCTTACGACGTCCTATGCGTAAATTACGCGTTATAATTAGATGCCAGTTATCTGACCCTATTAATACTTTCGGTTTCGCGTCACTATAAGAGACACATAAATGTTTCAAACGTAGACACTCCTTACCGAGGGACTGCGAACCTACTGTTAAATTATTTATTGTTCGCGCACCCGTTATACGTTTCATTTTAGTTTTTCCGCGTATCCCTATTGTGACTATTCGACTATTATTCTCGCGTTGGTTACTAGATACGCCTCGAATATTCAGCGGCTTCGTCGGTCCTTCCGCCTAACTCACGAGCTAATTCGTCTTCGATCAACGATATCATGGACCCTTCGTCAAGGAGCGCGTAGGTTTCGATCTCTTTACCACGCGGTCCGCGCACTATAATAGGACACACTTTTAACACTGACGCACTTTTAGCTGTATTTGACGCGACGAGCACTGTTTCACCTGAATTTGCAGATGTTTCCGGTGTCTGAGTGTGGCGGGCGTGAAGTAACGTGTGGTGAGGGCGTTGCAGCCGTCGACGCCGCATTTCTGCCTTGCACCTCAGGCGTCGGTGCTTGCTGCTTGAACGCCAAGCACACTCCCTCTTCCTTCACTTCTACCGACTATCTACGTCCATCTGCACTAATTTCTTGCACTTGACTATCGTATGTTCACCACCACAACACAAACACTTAACACTTTCACTGTCACTATCTCGTGTGGTGAATGTCCTTACATCATGAGGCCTATCTTCTACACGGCGTGTGACTATAAGCCTTTTCGGCGGCGGTGCCTCTGTTTACAGGTGCTTCCCTAATCGGCGCTGCGGAGGTGTAGGCATGACTTAACGCGCGGTCAGCCTCTCTCATCATAAACCGTGGCGTGACGAATCCGGTTCGTCAGCACTTCCGTAGTGCTCCGCATAATCGCACCAACGTGATCGTAAATGAGGACTTAATTTACTCGTAACTTCCTAGTAAGCATCGGGTTTTGTAAGTATCCTTTACCGTGGACGTTTTTCATAACACAGACGATATTCTGTAACAATCGCGAACGTATTTAATTCCTGAGCGGTTAAGCCTGGGCGCGTAAGACGTCTCAGATCTTCTAACGCGCGATCTATAATTACCTCTGAGCGACCGAAACACTGCTCTAGTGTCCGCATAATATCCGCTGGGTCCATCGCGGTAAACAGTAATGCAGTACTGCCTCTAGCCTCACCACGTAAACAGTTTCTTAACCTTGCCATATTTTCCGTGTCTGTGAATCCATACAAACGGGTGGATTCATTAATCGCGACTTTAAATGCTAACCATTCCGCGGCCGAGCCGTTGAAAATAGGAAGTCCTGTGTTTGCTTTGCGGCGGCTGGTCTGAATCGTACCATATTCTCTGCTTCCGCTAGCCGTTTCTATACCCATATCTTTCCCTCTCGGGTGAGCGACCTACCTCTATCCCTATTTTCTTCTAACGATACACGACGATTCGGGGATGTATCGTGATTATATGGCGACCGTGACCTGACCTACATCGCGACGATACGGCGACGATAATCTACATTCCTCGCGGCGATTTGGCGATGGCGACCTACGTTTTGGCGATAGAGTGCGGCGTCGGGCGCGCGTCGGCGACGTAACCCTTACATGACGATTCACCTGATTCGATTCTGCGGCGACTCCACTATCGCTTGCTATATTCGCGTGACGTGGTTGTTCGTTATTCGCGACCGTCCTCCCCTGGGCATCTTCAATATACGGGTAGCACAGGTACGTAATCGGTCCCCTTTTCGGTGGGGCCTGCGCTTGATCGATGCGGGGCGCGGGCTGAGACGGGCGGCAGGGCGGCTCCCCACAGTCTCCACGTTATCTAACCATTGGTCGACACGATTCCTACTTTCTGTTATTTCGGCTCCTTCTAAACTTTCCTATCGGTATCTTCTTGCAATTGCGCGATGTCCCTAGCGTATTTCTTTTAATTAAATATTCCTCGATTTGTAATTGTTTCCTCTAATCGACGAGTTCTTCAGCTGTGTTATATGCAATTTAATTTAATTCGCGATCGCGCTAGCTGTCGACCGGGCTGAACAAACTGACGGGGCGCGCGGCGCGGGCCTAAGTACAGCGTCGGTAGCTGCGGGCGCGTCGGTAGGTATCGTTGAACTCATTTCGGTGACCGGAAGATCATCAATAATCGCGGCGAGTGTATCTGTACGCGGCGAGGATGTGCTGGCTTCTAACAATCGCTCGGTCGTGGACACGGACATAGCGGGGTGCGGCGGCGCGGGCGCGGGCGTAGACGTGGGCGTCGGCGGGGGTGCGGCGGCGGGCGCTTGTGTCAACGATAGATAGTCTGAGGGGGACGCGGGGGCTTCCTCGAAGATACGTATTCCCACCGGCGTTTCGTCGTCGTTCCTGGGCTTCTGGCTTCTTGTTTGCATGGCGTCTTCAAATGAAGACGCACGTGTTACGTTACCAGTCGATTACAGTTTGACACCGTTAGGTGTAACCTACTGGTCGCGTAAACGTGTCTAAGAAACGAAAGTTAATTTTGACGAAGTCAGACTATTGTTAGAAACGTAGATACAATTTTGAACGATGATCTTTTGTCTTGATCGATGATCTTCTATAATGATCGTCTCTCTTCTGTACGGTCTTCTAGCTTCGGATCTTCCAGCTTTTGATCTTCTGACTTCAATCTTCCAGCTTCGATCTTCTGGCTTCAATCCGGCGGCGATGGACCAAGAATTATTATGGCTTTAATCCGGCGACGAAGGACCAAAATTATTATGGCTTTAATCCGGTTGTAGTGGTATGTGGCTTCCTCCTCCCAGTAGTGTAATAAATACATCTACACTAGGTTAAGAAAGAATATAAGAGATATTGTAACGAGACAGTTGTTACTATTGGTCCGATCACTACATGGCGACCCTAGGCGGTGCGCTGCGACAATGCAAGCGCACCGCCAAACTAAAATTAAAGGTGGGAATAAATATTGTTAAATTAAATAATGACATGAGGTAAAATGATTGACAATAAAGTATATAACGGAATCGACGTAATACCGGACGTGACGGAAAATAAATAGAATTCAAGAAGAGGCCACAATAACACAATAAGAATTTTATAGAAGCTGACTGAAAATTTAAAATATATCTATGAAGACAACTAACGAAGAATGAGGAAAATAAAATGTGGATTTTTTTTAATATAATGACCGAAGAACAAAATTCAGAAACAACAGATTAATTTAAAAAAAAAAAAACAGTTGTATTTCAGCGAGCTTTGTCAGTAAAATATGAACCGAAAAGAAAAAGAAGATATATAAGAGGTAACATTGCATCAGCGTTATTTTTATATTATATTTAATTATTTTATTATGTTTTAGACTATATTAAATAAAAAGTAACGCATTAAATATTAAATGTACGGTATTTACAAGTAACTAGAAAATATTTGTCAGATTTTAACAATTTATAATATTTTTAGTAGATATTGTTTTCTAAAAACATACATTTTACGATGAACAGGTTCGTGTTAAAGCAAATATATTTTTAAATTTAACCCAATTTTTATAGTATTTTTTATTTAAATGTATACAATTTTGAAAAGGGTTTTTAAAAAAAATCGTAATTATTATAAGTTATAATCATTTTCTTCTTTCTAAAGGTATGGAAAGCTTAAAGTAACTTTATTATTATATATAAATATATATTATATAACCTTTAATAAATAATCTTATAGTTAATATTACTTACAATAATTACTTAAAAATATTAATATTACCTACTTAAAAATCTAAATTGTTCTTTTCAATATTTAAATATATTAATGTTTTGTTTATACAAACTTGTTAGCTGTTATGAAATAGTGATTACCGGTTTTCTGTAGATATACGATTTCTTAAATATCATAGTTCTAGCAATCCTACTTTTTATATGTAAATTAAATGTATTATTAAAGCTAATACATTTTCGATATAAGTAAAAGTAATATAACTATAAGCGATGTAACTTCTGTGTCAGTTAGAAAATACTTAAAACTATCATTTTATGTAATAAGGAATATAATAATTAAAATAGGTCTTAATAATAATGTTTTAAAAGTTAAACAAGGACATAAAATTGACTAAATATATTACCTTATATTTGTACAATATTAAAAGTATATATTTAAAAGGTGTGAGGAGGAGAGAAGGATGTTCAAAGTGTGAATACGAATGATTGAATTGCTAAGTTTCGTCAATATTGGACTGATCACCCAAATATTTGATGATGCTTAAACTACTGGTATTGAATCCATATGAGCGAGATTATGCAAGTTATTATATGGAAGTGGAGCATGAAAGTATAAAAGTTACCGATACAGTCAAGTAGATAACAACAGGTACTATAAAGATAAAGAAGGAAATAAGATTTATGAAGAGAATAGAAATAAAAAAAAGTTGACTTTGATAAATAAATATTGAGAGATACGGAACGTCCATCACTGGTGTAGCATATAGTCCTCGAGCAGGGTATGTTTCCATTATTGGATGATAAAATCGGAAGTAACGTACTAGAACAATACCTTCAGTACAAGTGATGTGAACGAGTTTACTCATATTAGTACTGTTAGACCAGAGAAGTCTTAAATTTGTTACCCTTGGTAATGGTACATAGAGGTCACATCCTTCATTGGATCATAGTGTGAACTTAGTTTTCCTCAGTGACAATTGTTGGAGTCCTTTTAAAATGACTTAAACGTAGACCTGAAGGTTGTGTGCACAACCCAAGGTACACTATAACCTTGATATAGTATAAAAAGTTTATGTACCAATAAAATGAAAGTAATGTAATGAAAATGTAATATAATACCCAAGTAAATGGGGGCCATATGTATAAAAGTACCACGCGTGATATATATCATGAAGTTAAATATAAATAAAGTGAATTAAAACCCGATTCCCGATATCAAATTAATAAAGCTAGCTAAGGTCATAAATAATTTAAAAAAAAAAAAAGTACGTACAACAATTATGAAAAAAAAGGCCTGACAATCGAAATCAAAGGAAATGAGAGTAGTATTAGTATGAAAATAATTAACGCAGGGCATGTCAACAATTAAATGAGGTAATAAGGGGATCCCCGCCCAAATCTAAAAACAACCAACAAAAAAAAATCTAATAAATATACATTTTCGCTAAGATATATTTTATATCAATTTACATAATTGTTTCATAATTTCAATAACTCTACCTAAATTTCTTTATTAGTAAACAAAGAAAACATAAAATTATTTGTTTATGTAAAATTGTAAAATTTTGAACTAAATTTGGTTTATATATTGCTTATTAAAATCACGTCGAAACAGTATCGGATCGCTATTATTATAAGTTTCATAGTGTAATAGTTTTTTTTTTTATTCCAAAATTATGTTATTATATATACTTAAATACTTATAACAACAAATACAACATATATTTTGCTATACAAACTTATATTTGTGTAATAGCCTATTTTTTATTTATGTTTCAAATAAGATAAACATACTACACTTAGAAGTCATGAAATCTTAAGAAGAACCTTAAAATATCTTCCGCCATGTACTCTTTATATTTGTCCCACAATTTATGTGCATTAGATAGCCCGCAATATGATATGAGTTGCATAAAGATCCCTAATTTTGGCTGGTGACTGGCACTGCACAGCTTCCTCCATGGTTTCATCCCAGTGATTATCGTTTTCTAAAGATGCAGAGCTTCACATGCTTCTCTATAAGTTGCGCATTCCTGACCGTTGACAGTTTTAAGGTCTTTATATCCTGTAGGACCCCGAACATGGTGCAGCAGCAATCGTAAACAGAAACATTCAAAATTAGTTACATGGACGGTATACACACGACCAAGGGCATCTGATGACTTTACACCGACCCAATTTGCAACAGGCGCGCTTGGATACGTTTCCTCCTTCTAGATGTGTTCCAAGTATAATAGCGGGGACTTCAGAATATAACAACGTTTTGCAAAGGGGTCGGTTTGACAAAGTTGAAAGAAGGCTGTTAGTGTAGTTTTGGCGGTGATGCAATTCTTTCTTGAAATTTCTTTCGGTGAAATATACACGCTATCCATTTTCTAAGTGCACAGCAAGGTGAGTAACTGTTGGGTGCCTGTCGTGTAAAGGGAAGCCAAGGAGACGCCACGCTGCCTCGTTACTGCTGACATAACGCCCTGCTTGAAATTCTGTACTTCATTAACGGATTTGCCTCACCTTCACTCTGAGATTAAATATTGCTTGGTCGCTTCCTTTATTTATGTACTTACAGATATACTTGATTGCTCGGACTGAGCTGTGCTTCTACTACATTAATGTGGGCATTAAACATTTTACATACAATGGGCGAATACGGGAAAATCCAGCTGTTATCTAAGATTTCGAACGCTCCAGAGCGAGATTTGATT
>JAGSMP010002235.1:0-28189 GCA_029286625.1 Parnassius orleans
TTCCGCCATGTACTCTTTATATTTGTCCCACAATTTATGTGCATTAGATAGCCCGCAATATGATATGAGTTGCATAAAGATCCCTAATTTTGGCTGGTGACTGGCACTGCACAGCTTCCTCCATGGTTTCATCCCAGTGATTATCGTTTTCTAAAGATGCAGAGCTTCACATGCTTCTCTATAAGTTGCGCATTCCTGACCGTTGACAGTTTTAAGGTCTTTATATCCTGTAGGACCCCGAACATGGTGCAGCAGCAATCGTAAACAGAAACATTCAAAATTAGTTACATGGACGGTATACACACGACCAAGGGCATCTGATGACTTTACACCGACCCAATTTGCAACAGGCGCGCTTGGATACGTTTCCTCCTTCTAGATGTGTTCCAAGTATAATAGCGGGGACTTCAGAATATAACAACGTTTTGCAAAGGGGTCGGTTTGACAAAGTTGAAAGAAGGCTGTTAGTGTAGTTTTGGCGGTGATGCAATTCTTTCTTGAAATTTCTTTCGGTGAAATATACACGCTATCCATTTTCTAAGTGCACAGCAAGGTGAGTAACTGTTGGGTGCCTGTCGTGTAAAGGGAAGCCAAGGAGACGCCACGCTGCCTCGTTACTGCTGACATAACGCCCTGCTTGAAATTCTGTACTTCATTAACGGATTTGCCTCACCTTCACTCTGAGATTAAATATTGCTTGGTCGCTTCCTTTATTTATGTACTTACAGATATACTTGATTGCTCGGACTGAGCTGTGCTTCTACTACATTAATGTGGGCATTAAACATTTTACATACAATGGGCGAATACGGGAAAATCCAGCTGTTATCTAAGATTTCGAACGCTCCAGAGCGAGATTTGATTGTAACTTTCCTGCCACCATCTTCGGGAGCTCTGCGTCTGTATAAAGGGTAGCCATTGTCATTGTGCACTGTTTCTTTTAATAGCTGTTTAGGAATTTCTTTGTACATTTCCTTCTTTCATACATGGCGATATTGAATTTCGTGCTCCACATGGACCGTAAATCATATTTCGGACGATGGTATCATAAAATTCTTTATCTTACTCAGGATCCGGAATCTCGGCACTTATTATGTCGTCTATTTGGCTGGACCGCAACTTCTCTTTAAGCCATATTAGAATGTGGGCATGCGGTAATCCTCTTTTTTGCCATTCAATTGAATACATGAAGCACTGCACCTCTCCGAAAATTTTCCCTTTGTTAATAACATACATTAATTTTTTACTATTAATCTAAATACTCTAGCAACTAAATCGTGTCTGTCAGTACTTTTTGGCCCGGCATTAGCTCCTCAGTTATTTCTTTCCATGGGATTGCAATTAAAAGTAACAAAATCAGGTCTTCCGTAAGTTCGTACATAGGCGAATGCGTCTTGTGTGTACTCATGTAGGTAGCAGGGACTGTTAACGAATGATGAGGGCAGAATTACAATTTTACCTAAATCTCTGGGGTTTACATTGGCGTCGCAGAAACTGCATCTTGTAAATGTATATAATTCTCAACGCGCAGCTTTTTGATTTAAAGATATACTCGTATAACGGAGACATTCACTTTCTACCTTCACATACATTCTCTAAAATTGATGAAATAATTGTCTACACCGGGCTAAGAGGTTAAAATCATTTCTCGCAACATCATATGATACGCATAAAATCGATACATGATATTTTTGTTCGGAGTAGGCTCCTTTGTGACCGGGTTAATGGTGGAATTTGAAAATGATAACCCTCTTGTCCTTTGCAATAAGTCAATGGGTATTGCAGGCGTGTAAAACTTATCAGCTACCCGTTGCAACGTATCATCACGTGCTCGCAAGACAATGTCTCGTGAAGAATTGATCACCACTAATTACGGCTGCTATTTCGTTTATCAAAGGTGCATTGTAGCGCCTTTCATGCTCTCCTCGAGGGTCCGATCTGCGTGAATCACGACTTTATAATCCTCTTCAGGTAGGTTTTCTAAAGCAGTTTTAAATGTTTTGACTAAAATGTTACGTTCATGCAAGAATCTTTGAATTTTGAACACTGTGTCTCCTCAACTCCTGGATAAATTGGCAGCGACAGTCTACCTCAATTTCTTCGTCACCCATAAAATATACTTGTAAAATTTATGCTGTTCGTTTTCAGCTGGAAAAGTGAACCTATTCTATGATAAATTTGCCTTGCACCGTAAATTTAGGCGAAAATCCCGGCATTATTATTTCCCAGTCAACTCCGAAGGACGTCATTTGAAAGCATGAGTTATATTTCCGGATCCTGTTTAAAAGCGCCGTGACTCATTAGCATCATATAAAGAGTTTTCAAAGGTTCTTCTGGTTCCCAAATAACGGAAGAAACACTTTGCCATTGGAACAGCACATGCCTGCGGTCTCATCTTTCCATTTTAAAGCGCTGCAAAATCGACCCGCCTTGTCCATCAGTCCGATAACAACTAACCTGTGATTTTTATAATCAATCAACGGATCATAATTGAATGCTGCGTCATTAAAAACCGACCAATAGTTTCTTTGAAAATTTTGTCGACGTTCAGCTTGGAGCTGTGCATTTGCATCTCTTCGCGCCTGTGTCTGTTCTGGTGTTTCAGATGCCCTTATAGTATATTGACGTTCAGCTTGCTCAATGAGTCTGTGTTGAGTTTCATCAGGTGTTTCCGCAGCTCTTAAGGCGGCCTGACGTTCCGCTTGTTCGAATAGCCTTTGCTGACTTTGAGCAGGTGTTTCAGAATCTCTTAAAGTAGCTTGACGCTCTGCCTGTTCAAGACGCCTTTCCTGACTTTGAGAAGGTGTTTCGGAAGCTCTTAAAGCAGCCTGACGCTCTGTCTGTTCAAGACGCTTTTGCTGACGTTGAAAAGGTGTCTCAGATGCTCTAAAAGCAGCCTGACGCTCTGCTTGTTCTTGCCTTCTCAGTTCAGCATCTTCTAAAGTCCGGTCGTGACAGTGACCGTGTTTACGTTTGCTGCTGTATTAAAATGGAATAAAAAGTGTAATTTGACTATTTCACTGTCTCAGAGTTAATATATCAAAGTAATAGTACGTTATGATTGTGCACAAATGTTATCTCGGTGAACTATTACAGGTTATTGACTAAAATTTGTGGTAAATACGAGTGCTTATTGATCTTAGTTTTAATGATGTTAGCAAAAAAATAAATGGCCGTAGTATAATCAAGATATATCAAGTGAGTAATAATATACGACTAAATGCTAAATGCTAAAGAACTCATTAAAAAGAACAAAACTGAAAAGTAAAGATAAAAACCAAGAAGAAAAAATACTATCCAAACTCTACCTCAAAATAAAAAAATATTAAGAAAAAAAATTAGACTACCACTTAAAATATTAGAAGATTTATTACATAAAGGTTCTACTAAAATACAAAAACTCACATTATCCTAGGAGTGGATTACCTCTAAAAACAAATGATAGTGGCAAAACTACAAATAGAAACACCTCCTAAAAATAGCTACTGATTTTTATGAAAACTTATACAAAGCCATAACATCAACAATAACATTACGGGTGAATTAATTAATAATTGTTGTAATGAGGACATAAATGATCGTATTCCGCCACTTCTACCGTGCGAGATATGTCATGCCATAAAAATCTTAAAAGTGCAAAAAGCTCAGAAGATAGTATTTCAAATGAAGTTCTGAAAGCGATAAAGAACCCATCCACCGATATTAACAAATATTTTCAATGACATATTGACCTCAGTCAAAACCAGAAGAATGGGCAAACTCTACTATAATTTTATTACACAAGAAAGGTCAATTAAATAACTACAGACCTATATCCCTATTGCAAACAATTTATAAAGTTTTCACAAACATATTACTTAATAGAGTCAAACCCAAACTAGACTATGCAGCCGAGAGAACAAGCTGGTTTCGTCCAAAATTCTTTACAATGGATCACATCTTTGTTTTGACTCAGATAATGGAAAGATATGAAGAATATAACAAAACTCTCTACATCGCATTTATTGATTACTCAAAAGCTTTCGACTCTATTTACCATGACTCACTTTGGTTGGCATTGGAATCTCATGGTATACATAACAATATATAAAAATACTGAAGAAATTTATAGTCGAACTACAAACAATAAAAATGGAGAGACCAGGACAGCCATTTAAAATCGAGAGAGGGGTGAGACAGGGGGACCCGATCTCACCTAATCTATTTACTTGTGTATTAGAGTACATTTTCTCAAAGCTAGACTGGGACAGACGAGGCATTAACATTAACGGGAAATTTGGGTCATCTACGTTTTGCAGATGACATTATCATATTGAGCGAAAATCACGAAGATCTTATATATATGGTTCAGTCTTTAGACACAAAGCAGAAAATATGGCCTAAAATGAACCCAGATAAAACTTGTGTATTGACAAATAGCACAAAATGCTTGTTCAGGTTCAAAACCAACAAATCAGATATGTAAACGAATATATTTATCTTGGGCAAAATGTTTCCTTTCATAACTTAACAATTACGGAAGTAAATAGAAGAATTAAATTGGCATGGAGCAAATATTGGTCATTAAAACATATTTTCAAAACAAAACTACTACAATTAAATTAAAAAGCGATGGATACTACTGTACTCCCCACTTTATTATACGGATGTCAAAATTGGGCTCTCACAAAGAAAATAATATCTAAACTACAAGTTTTTCAACGAGCAACGGAACGCAGCATGCTTAACATAAAACTAAGACACCGACATAGAAACAGTGATATACGAAAAAGAACAAACATCATAGACGCAGCCAAATTGGCGTGCCAATTGAAGTGGAGATGGGCGGGACATGTGGCAAGAGTCAATGATGGGAGATGGACTGACGGTTGCTTCATTGGTACCCGCGTGATGCGACGCGCGCTCGCGCGGCCGGCCGCGGGCGCTGATGCGACGACATTGTAGAGGTGGCAGGAACAACGTGGACCAGGCTAGCGGCAGACAGAACCTCATGGAAAAGGATGGAGGCCTTCACCCGGAAATGGGTATCCCAATAATACTAATAATTATTATAATAAATTATTAATTATGGCACTATTGTAAGTATGTAGTCAAATTCAGTTGATTAATATTAACTTAAATTTTATTATTTTAATTATATATTATGTGACGAAAATCAACTATAAGAAAAAAAAAATTGACAATTACTTAAATATAAAATGGTTATTTACTGAAACTTTATTTATAATCAAAAGTTAATCTTGTAAATTAAATTTGAACTTTTTATTTAAAATTAACACTGATATTGACATGACACTTAGTAAAGAAAACAAAATGGCATGAATCATAATAATATTGTAAATTGTAAATGATTTGACTAATATTGACTTTTGTATGAAAATTGGGAATTAAATGGCTATTATTATTATTATTATTATATAAATGCTAAGTTCAAACTAATATTCAAACTAGTATAATTTTCTGGATTTTGTAAAGTGACCTTTGTTTAGATTCAATAAAATCGTTGTACCTCAAGTTAAAAGTAAACAACATTCAAGCTGACCAATCAGCTGTTGTTATTCATACGAGAAACCGGACCACTAGTGACACCTAGTATAATCTTGTTAAACTATTCATCAGCATATTTGAATCATTGATTGAATTAAAGAATGTGCTGAGATCTAGCGGAAGTTCGTTGAACTAGAACAAATCTTTCTTTTGTCATCATTATATATTCGCTGATTACGATGTCAACGAGCGCAACCAAAAAGTACAAAAAGTAATCGTGGATGTCAGTGCATGTTACATGTTATAAATGTAAAAACACTGTGGACTCTAGAAATACAATTTTATGCTCAGTATGCAAATATAATTATGAGTTCGACTGTATTGGATATGAAAAATTATATCGCCTAAAGGACTCTAATACAAGGAAAAAATGAACTTGTAAGATTTGTGACAATAAACAAACCTACACTCCACTGACAACAGTGAATTATCCTATGTCGCAATGAGAAAGAAACAGCATTCCCCGAAATTATACTGTAATACTACACCTATGAAAATGCCAGGTCAGCTCTTTTAACGCCTTCTTGTACGAATTCCCAAATACATGACTCTCACATACTTACAGAAACAGACATCAGATGAATCTTCACTGACACCGGATCAGTTACTATCAAGGTGTGGATTATACAATAGCTGATTCTATCTCAGTACAAGAAATGAAGGAAACTACAGAACAACTTCGGACAGAACTCATTAGTTCACAAAATGAATTGGATAATACATTAATGGAAAATAGTGACCTACGCAAACAAATTACTAAATTAAATAAAGAAAATAATATGCTAAAACATTATGCCAATCTCCGTTACATGATATTCAGATAAATCGCAGCTCTAAAAGGAAGTAGATATACCATGCAAAGTTCATTTACGCCTACTCGATTATCTACTTCAGATAAAATTAAAATTAAATTTGACTACACTCATACTATCACGACTTTACATCAGAGATTTGCAGAATTAGAGCAACAATTAAAAATTCCAGACAGAAATAATGGAACTCATGAAACAAACCCAGGCCTGGGAAGGAGGTACCCTCAACAAGATTTAAGGCCTTTACAATACCTAATTTTAATGATAAGACATATTCCAAGGATACCGAAAAGCAAGCTTGTGGTAACAGGATATTGATCTTTGGAACTCAACCATGTGTTGGTTTAGCCGCTGCATTGATACGATCACGAGGCGTACGACATACGAAAAATATTTGGTTACTTCGCTAACGAAACCGTATGCTCTAGCTGCAGATATTTTAAAAAATTGTCATAACCTACAAGTAACATCATATGATAAAATTGTAATATGTGTCGGTGAAAATGATTATGATATTAATATATTAACATCTCAATTGCGTAGTTTGCTAAATCAATTTAGTAACAATGCTGTGATTATTGTTATTAACCCATTAAAAAATATGTATTTAAATGTTTATGAATTGAATAATGCGTTAAAAATTACTTGCAATGCTTCTAAAAACTGTTATTTTGTAGAATGTATTAATAGAAATTTGTTTAAAATGTGTATATCAATCAACTATGTCATTGACTGTATTGACTACGATAATAAGTATTTAAATATTAAGGAACTCAAAAAGATAATAATTCGCAATAAACCACTGCCTCAGGAAGCAATTAAATTTAATATAAAACACATGAAAGGCACAATTCCCTATTACTTCGCAAAAATGCAGTTACAATGTGCTTCCATCAGTGAAACTAATGTCATAAAACCCACTTTCGATTCGAAAAAAGGTACCATACCCCGTTACTTTCCCATAATAGACAGAAACCAATTTTTTCTCAAAATCATGCACCAAAACATTGCTAGTATTTTATCAAAACAAGAACTATTAGAATTAACAATGCATGAGTTACGTGAGGCCGAGAACGAGCCCGATTTACTATGTTTCTCTGAAACATTTTTAAAAATGGTTACGATAAATACTTACAAATAAAAGGTTACAATTAGCAACTGCATTTTGTAGAGATAAACAAAGAGGTGGAACTTGTATTTTGGTACAGCAATATAACATACAAAAATTACTAAATTACAATATTATGCAACGCCAAATACATTTGAAGCTTGCGGAATTGAAATTCCTTTACACAGATTGATTATAATATGTATTTATAGAACTCCCTCATCAAACCCTACTATTTTCTTAGATAAGCTGGACAAACTTTTATATGACTTACTTTGCAGTCATAAGCCGAACATTAAGCTAGTTGTAACTGGTGATTTTAATATTAATACTTTAAAACAGGGAAATATTACTAATTCTTTACAGGATCTATGTCACAACTACAATCTAAGCATTCATATTAAGGTACCGACCCGGAAAAACTCTTGTATAGACCATACTTTAAGCAACGTCACAGACGCAATGGTTACCATTTTACCTCTATACCTATCTGACCATGAAACAGCGCAACTACTAGAAATCCCCATAAAAAGAAAAATTTCAAAGCCTACAGCATGTTTTTACAAAAAGACTATTGCGCTGAGAACATACAAATTTAGAATGTCTTATGAATATATCTTAGTCTGATATATACTTACAGACTGATATAAATAACGCATTTAATACATTTCATGAATTTCTATGTTTGTCTATAATTTATGTTTTCCACTTATTAGAATAAAGATAAATAATTACACTAAAAACAATTGGATAAGTCGAGGTTTGAGAAAAAGCTAAAACTAAAAGATTACTCGATATAGATACTACAGGAATAAATCAGAATTAAATAAGGAAAGTTATATCACATATTCAAAGATTTTGAAAAATGTATTCAAAGATCGAAAAGAAATTCTACTATAAAATTCATACAACAAAATAAATGTAAAACTACATGGTTTGTAATAAAAATGCAATCTCAAATTCAAACTTCGACCATGACGTTACGGATTTGAAAATAAATAATGAACTGATTAAAATCCTACTGACATAGCTTCGATTTTCAATAATTATTTTACTAACTTCCTAATAATCTGACAACAATGAATAAACCAAACAGCTATACTAGTAATGAAATCACTACCTAACTCAATGTTTGTTAAGCCCATGACAGAAGAAAAGTTAAAAATCCTATCTCTAAATAACACTAACTCGGAAGGATATGACGGTATTAATACAAAATAGTTAAGCAGTCTGTCAATGAATTAGTCTCTATATGTCAAATATTTAATTAATTTGTCATTTCGTGTGGCATTTCCCGAAAAATTAAAACTGTCGATTGTAAAGCCATTATTTAAAAGGGCAAGAGAAATGATATTACCAATTATCGTCCAATTACATTAATACCAATATTGTCAAAATATTAGAAAATGTATGTATAAAGACTACTAGATTATTGCGAGAAATTTAACAATAAAAATGACCAATATGGCTTTCAAGAGACAAAATCAACAACATTAGCCACATTTCAGCTCATTAGTTCAATTTTAACAAAATAAATAACAATTTTTAACCACAGGATTATTTCTTGATTTATCAAAGCCTTCGATCTCGTTGCGCACCGCATATTATTACAAGCTGGAAATGTTCGGTGTCAGGGACTTCCATAAATGGATATCTTCCTACTTAGCTAACCGTAGACAATGTGTCGTAATAAAAATTGTAGGAGATGAAATATTGTCCTTCTCATCTTCTTACAAAGAGAACAAACACGGCATTCCTCAAGGTAGCGTGTTGGGTCCAATGTTTCTTCTATATATAAATGTTATAACTCTATTCACTAATCATAAATGTATATTATTCGCGGACGATATTTCAATAATTGTAAGCACTGATAAGAAACAAAATAATTCAATACGTAATCATGAAATTGACATTAACAACACAATTGATAAAATTATTAATTGGTTAGCAGAAACAATTTAAAATTAATCTTAATAAATCAACTTATATTCAATTTAATAAATCAAAACACTCAAAATACAATTTTAATCTTAACATCGACAAATTGAAAGAAGTAACATAAACTAAATTCCTAGGAGTAATAATCGATCAAGATTTAAGCTGGAAGGTCACATACATCACCTATGCAGTAGATTTAACCAATTTGTTTATGCACTTAATAAAGTAAAAATGTTACAGACAAAAACTGCTGTCGTAACGTATCACGCTTATATAGAATCTTTACTACGTTATGGTGTCATGTATGGGGCAATGGTACAGATAAACAAAGATTATTTACTGCACAAAATGCATTAGAGCTATTGGTGTAATCGCACCGGATAAGTCCTGCAAACCGATATTTAGGAACCTAGGTTTGTTGCCACTACCATATCTCTATATCTACGAAGTTTGTAATTTCGTACATAAACATAACAATCTGTTTACAAGGCATATAATATGACATAAGGCTAAAGAAATGCAAATAGACTTGTATTAGATGATGTACCGCGATCAAACAAATATAGTAAAACTGTTTAACCATGTGTATTAGAATTTATAATAAAATACCAAATGACATCAAATCGCATAATAATAATTTATTTAGGAAAAAATTATTGACTTATCTCAATGAAAATCAATTTTATGACATCAGAGACCTATTTGTTAAATGTAATTAATATTCTTTTTAATGAATTAACTATATTTATTTATTTATGATTTTAATTGTTTTAGTCTAATTGTTCTGTGTTTTGATTAGAAAAATTTCATTTGTGTGCTATTTATGTAAATTTGCATGCTATATACAATAACATAGCAAAACATGTCGTGCTACAAAACTGTACTATCTTTATCTGTCCATGTTTTAAGCAAATATATCAAATAAATAAATAAAGATTCTAGCGATCGAGCTAATCTTTTCGGTTGTCTTTGAGAAGATACTCTTGAAAGGCTGGACTTACGTTTGCGAGGCATTATGAAGTAAGAAAAAACCTATTTATAAAAAACGTTAAAATACCTAAAAAATTAAATTTCCTTTAAAATTTTTTAAGCAAATCCAAAATATTTAAAAGGAATAAATATTCCTTTTAAATATTTTAAAATCAAAACAACAAAACCAATTCAAGACACAACACGAATCCGAAAATACCCAAAAAAAATCAGATCAACTTAAACCAAATCACAAAAAATCGCGAAAACCAAAAATGAAAGCAGTAGTCAATATAAATATAACCAACGAAAAAAGTAAGTGTATAGGTACCGTATACACTATCTATATATAATATTCCTTTGAAATATTGTTAAACAATCTAAAACAACGAAAACCAATTCACGATTCTAAATAAACAAAATCCAAAATCAAAGCCAGAGTCTAAATATGTATAAAGGAATACCAAACAAATCAACAAAACCGATCCAAGAAAATACACAAATCCGAAAATGAAAGCCTATATAAATCCATTCAACCTTAACCAAATCACAAAGCAAATAACAAACAACCGAAATCGAAAGCAGGTAATCGAATAAGCTACGAAATAGAAACAATTTAAGCGTATGGGTACCGTATGCGCACTATAAGTTGACGCGCAGCTCAACGGCGGGAGTTAAGTACATGTCAGAAACATTTCGTTACCGCGTTTTAAAAACCTAGTAACGACATCTAGCGGAATCAATTTAAACTATATACGTTGGTTAATAAGAACTCTCAAAAATATTTTCTTATAATTTTGCACAATTTTTCTTATTGTAATACCGATTCATTCATAACCACATATAAGAACTGTATTCATTTCCGTTCAATAAATATTACTAAGGCTTATTAATAAGGCTTACTAAAGAACTATTTCTACCATTGTTAAGTAATAGTTAAGGGTGAAAGCGTGACAGGTGGTGATAGTATTTCTGATCCATACTTATAATCACGCCTGTAACCCTTGCAGGTGAGGCAGAGCATCAACGGATTACTTAATATCGTCTGCGAGGTTATCGCCTATTCTGTGAATTACGATGCACCAAAACGTTTGAAGAAAATCAGCTGGTAAATTTTATGTTTTTTATCGCTCTCTTCCTGGTCCTGCGTGGAAAAATACAGATCCATACATTTTTTTATCTTAATTTTGGTAAAAAGACATAATAATCCAGATATTCTGACCTTCTGTGTTCGTCCATCGTACCGTCGTCCGTCTTGTAGAATCACGGTGGCGCCACCTAGCTGAATTTAATTTTGCAACATATTCGATTTTCCCACGGGAATTAGATGTTTTTCCGCGGAAAAAAGTAGCCTATGTCAGTCTACAGCCACGGAACTATACCCATACAAAAAATAATGCCATGCCGACGCTCTGTTGCGACGTGAAAGAAGGACAAACAAACAAACACACTTTCGCATTTATAATATTATATTAGTATATATTAGTATTGATTGTTCATCTATTTAACGTAGTAGCAAAGAGACTAGTAGGCCAACAGGTCAGGTTAAGCGATTAATGAAAGTTATAAAACTAAGTAGGCCATGGCACACAGCTTTATATTAATTACAATTAGCATTTACTGCACTATCAAAAATACAGGTAAAAGTCTCATGGAATTATTATTAGGAAAAATATTTACCCCACCTGCAATTAAAATATTGCAAATTGACGATGACATACTAACAGACGACTTAGAGGAAGTAGATTGATTGCTAAAAATGGATGGACGAGCGGTTCCTTAACGATAAAACTGTTTTGATAAAGGTAAAGCCACAATCCACCCATTTAAAGGTCGGTGACTTCGTCTTAATGCGGCGCAATGAACGACACACTACTAAGTTAGGCTCTAAATTTGAAGGTCCGATGGAAATTTTAGAAATATTAACAAATAATCGATATACCCTTAAGCATGTTAACCTTCGTGGCTGTTCAGAAAAGATTGCAAGTCGCGATGCCTTACGTCCTGCTCCCATAGCTCAATCAGACCCTTTTAATGGTTCTGACAACTCTGACGAATTGACCGTATGGGCGGAGAAATTGGTGGAGACTGAGGGTGCTTCCACTTCCTATGCAGACAAATGTTGGTTCTATATGATTGCATTTGTGTTGATAATTGATATGATTTATGATTTATTTTTGTAATTATTAATGTGTGCGTGAAATTTATTTTTCCTATCCAATATCCTTCCTAAAATGCTGGCTGGCCACCATGCGTATCCTTTTAAACCTGGTCTTGTTGGCTAGATCCCAGGATGGGCGATGCCTTTTGTGTTGGCTAGATTCCAGGACGGGTGATGCCTTGTGTCTTCGCTAGAACCCAGGCTGGGTGATGCCTTGTGTGTTGGCTAGATCCCAGTATGGGTGATGTCTTGTTTGAAATTATGTCATAAAAACAGCGCAAGGAACGCGCTGGAGTCAGTATGGCCGTATGGGCGCAAATCGCCATCTATCGGCAATAATTGGCAAATATTGATATTTATGTTTTAGTTTATCGTTTAAGTGAATATATTAGAATAGGAATATCTGAAATATATAAGATTTAAATTTAAATTGTTATTTATAAACATAAATCCGTTATTTATTAAGGTCTGATATTTAGTAGACACTGTTATGATGTTTAATTTATTGTTGAAATACTCATTTAACTGTGTAAATGTTCAAATTAATATCTATTAGAATTAATATCATTATTTTGTATAAAATTTTATTATTTCTGCTTGCCTGCTTGCAACACCACCTTTTGACAGACTATTAGAGCCCAGATTTTGACTGACTATGATAAACTAATGTTTGTTCAAATTAAATGAACAAACGATTTATATAATGTAAATCGTTTGTAGTTATTTAAATTCATTAAAATATTTATTATGAATATTGAGCTCTATTTTAAGAATTATTTTGTAGTACTTATTTTATTTGTTTGATTTAAAAGAAGTTGTATTTGCTATATCCATTTTTGTAAGGAAACTATAAAAGCGGTTGATTTATGTAAAGACTGTTTTGCGCCCCCTTTTCCCTAAAAAGGGTCGGGTCCGATTCGGCAGAAAGGCTTCAAAAGCCAATGCCAGTCCCACAGGTGGTGTTTAGTGGTTAGGCACTTCTTCAAAGTAGTCCCACATAACCACAGCCAGCTGCGTGGTATGCTAGGCATTCCACCTCCTCCACCGCTTCCGGAGGGCCTTTGCATTGGGCGCAAAAAAAAATAAAACTGTTCTGTTCTATACTAGCAATTGTGCGAAAATAAACTACGTAATATTGTGTGCTATTTCATTTGTTGGATGGACTCTGAGCAAACCACTGGCATATGCCGACATACACTTAGTACTTTCTTGTGTATGTTACGTAACTCCGTTACTGGTTCTTTCTAGTTCAGAGTTTTTAATGAGTTTAAAACGTAAGAAATGACTATCAATGCGTATTGTTTATAATCTATGTAAAATATTGTTTTCTGTTTTGTTCTTTTCTATTCTATTTCTTATTCTATTCCAGTATAATGTTCCAATAATTCCAGTAAATTCCAGTGTAACCCAGAACGAAAAAGAAAAGGAAGTTGCTGAAGGAAAACATCGTGGGAAATCTACCTGTTGCTACACAAAAATATGTAGAAAGACACTTCATT
The DNA here is from genome assembly GCA_029286625.1 of Parnassius orleans. Lineage (NCBI taxonomy): Eukaryota > Metazoa > Arthropoda > Insecta > Lepidoptera > Papilionidae > Parnassius > Parnassius orleans. The sequence continues at coordinate 14,035 of JAGSMP010002235.1, forward strand.
TCCCTAAAACCCTCCTAAAATGTAGTTCAGACCTTTTCACAGCAGTATGTACCTATCAAATTTACAAATTTTATCAAGAACGCCGCAACTAGCAGTGCCAAAAGCGGAAAAAATCCAGTATCATAGCGATTACGTAATTATATTCTACTGTGGGAAAGGATAATATTCAATATTAGACTGTTTGATGGCTGATGACGAGACATGGTAGAGCCACGCTGTAGCTATATTGTGGTTGTAGCACGAATATGTCCTCTCGATCGGGGAAGGACCATCCTCGTACAAAACACCTGTGTAAAATAGCAGATTAACGCTGCTGTATGCCGTGAAACGTTTTTTCTAAACGAGATATTCTAAGTCCTCGGGCTTACAAAGTATCAACATTTAGGTTTTTAGTCGAAGATTGATTTAGATATCAATGTGCCAGCATCTATACTAACCATCAGAAGATCTGGATGCTCGTTTATCAATCTTGTACTAAAAATAACAGAAAGAAGATAATATTTTTGTTCTATATTCTTATGTACTCGTATGTATATAATTGTTGCCAATGGAATTATTACACAGTAAAATTTACACAAATTGTGTCTGAAACATAAATTAAAACCAATCTCTGTAAATTTAATAGTATTATCTATAGATTAAATAATTTCTTATATATATCTCTACAGATTCAATTAAGATTAAAAGGAAATCTTGTCATCGCATCGAGGAACATTACGCAAAATTTATTATATTTGATGACAATAAACATTATTGTTGACGAGGATACAGTGATGTAAAGCAGGCCAAATACAATTATATTTAAATTTTACCTTTTAATAAAACTATCTTTTACGGATTTTATGATTACATTAAATTATTAATTAATAATTTAATTTGCATAAATTCATTAATTGAACTATGGTTATATTTTATATACAACTGAAGTTACAAACGAAGTTAAAGTCCACCTGATGGTAAGTGGCTACTTAAGTCCATGGACAATTGCAGCCAACTTCAAACGCAGGTGACTACAGATGCGTTGTTACCTCTGAGGACCAAGATGGCATGCCTCATAGCCTGTAATTAGCAAGCTCTGCTATTTAGACGACAGAAATAGGTAAGAAGGTGATACTTACCCAGACCGTCTGGTCCCTAGACAGAAAAGGAGTCCTACCATCTAGCTATTTTTCCACATAAATGTAATGGCAGAGACGTACTATTTATCAAAATTTAAAACGATAGTAAAGCTATAAAACAATTAAATAAATATTGTTTATATTCTTATAATGCAGGATATTAAAATTTCTAACAATTATTTACCGTTATAGCCTAAGAAAAGTCTACTGCTGAATTAGGCCCTATGAAGTAATATATGGGAATACATTGTTTCATAGGGGGGATATTTACCATAGTTAAAACGCTTAGCAGGCGGTTTGGCAAACGTAGTTTTTTATTTAGTAATTGCTTATTTCCTGGTTTGTTTACATCTGTCGCCTCTTACAACACCCACGGGATGATATTGGTTAGTGGATATTCTTACACCACCACTGTACGATCAAACACCGTAGCTATTATTTACAGCATCTGTTTTTCAATAATTAATTCTTTTATTTCAGCAAAAGTTAATTTCAACTTATTTTATTATATAAATTTCGCAATATATTCAAGAAATACCATAATTTAATAAAAATATATTTGTCAGCCGAGTTTAATTTCTATTTAAAGAATATCTTCACTGTAACAATAAATTAAAATGAGGACAATTTAAAATAGTAAGATATTAGAATATAATTTGATTACAGATTTTCATGTCTGTAATAAAGACTTTATTTGTAAAACGTATTTAATAATAAGAACTTATTACCATACTTATAAGCAAATAAATAAAACATCAGGCAATCAAAAGTCTACTGCTGAACATAGGCCTCCCAGGCTCTCCTAGAATGATAGGGAAGTGGATTCCCTTAAGCTGGCACTACAAAACTGGTTACTATACTCGTACTTACCTTATGTAGTCTCTGTCTTTATTCATGTTGCAATAATATTAAATAGCAGTGTTTCTATTTAATGGTTACAAACCGTCGTTACGACGCCCCCATATACTAGTGGTGCAAAAATATCCACTACCCCATATCGTCCCGTGGGTGCGGTAAGATGCGACAGAATTATATACACCAAGAGGTGGGCAGCAGCGTCTTTTAAATAGTAGCTAGAAAATAAAAAAATCGAAGGTTGCCAACCCACCTGCAAGCGTAACAACTATGTCAAATATCCTCCGAAAAATTATGGAGGTCTATATTCAGCAGTGGACTTTCATAGTGGTGAATACTCGTAGCATAGTGTAATGAATTAATAGATGCTTCTTTTTAATGGTTATAATCGGCTAATGTTATGATTGATGAGACCCAACTCGATTTGCTTTACCATATATAAACCGAAACCTTTCTTGTTTTATGATTTATTTATTTTAATCAATATTGCACATAATAATCAATCATAGCATCTTTATCAATCACTCATAAATTCTATAATGCAAACGAATCGATCACGAATTCTATTTTCTATTATACTGTTGTCAAAAAAATAGTTAGTCACGGTTACGGTTAGAGCAACTGTTATCAGTTGCTCTAACCGTAATAAAAATATTATGTTCCCTGATTGATGTAGGTATTATCATGCATCAAGCTATATAAATAGTGGGTCCGAAGGTCAATTTAACACTTTGCCCCCATTCCAAGATGATTGGTAAAGCACGGTTGGTGTTCGTTTGCAAAGTATTTACATCCTTTGCGGAGACAATAAGTAAAACATCATCACAAGGTTGCAAATGACATCCACTTGGAAGTTCAGCCTTTTTTTAAAACGGTGTCTCCTCGCACGTGCGCAGGGGCCCAGGAATCAAATTCTTCCGCAGCCCCACACTAGTGCAGCCCGGTCTGTCCGGGCCTCGTCTCCTACGGGGTAGTGAGGTGTTCAACTACCGTGCATCGCCTCAGAGGCGCGCGCCGACACCGCGCGCGCCTACCTCAGGGCCATCGAGGGGGCGGAGATTTCCCAGTCCCTCGCCCCTGGACCCATTCATGGGGGCCGGAAAGGGCGTTGCCGCCCTTCTCCTGCGCTCGGTGCGCCTTCTGCGGCCGGGGAAGGGGTCGAGATCTCCCTTTCCCCGTTCCGCAGTTTAACTGCGACATCGTCCTCGCAGAAGGACACCACCGCGTCCACGACTCTGCGCTACCGACCATCTTCCGCACTAAGGCCAGCGGCGACAGATCGCTTCCTACTTCATTTGTGAGGACACGGCGCTGCTCCTTCTGAAGCTGCACACTCGGCGAGCGTGTGTTGCGCCGTGTCCTCCCGCAATAGATGCAGTGGTGGCACCGGCGTCGGCTCCTGTCTATGCGGCACGGGTACTTGCCGAAGCAGCCGTGCCCCGACAGCACCTGCGTCACCCTAAACGACAGGGAGCCGTGCCTTCTCCCGAGCCAGTCGTCGAGTACTGGCCGGATCGCCTCGACCGAGTAGCGAAGCCGGCGGTGGGCGTAAAGCCTTTGCCGCCATTCGCCACCAGACTGACGGAGCTCCTCTCGGCGCAGCGCGATCTGCCGCTGCACCGGCCTCGACCCCGCTGCCGCTCTTCCTCGCGCCATCGATATAATGACGCGAGTACTTTCGCCTCTAAGTCCCAGGGCGGGGATACGGCAGCCAGGACGCAAGCCGCCTCGTAAAATCGTGCGATACCCGCGGACGACTCTGACGGCCATCGCCCCTTTGCGGTTTACGCAGCATGGCGAGTGCTGGCCGTCACCATATCGCCCACAGGGGCCCATACAGGGCCATAGACCGCACGATTCCCACGTACAACCGCCTACAGGCGGCACTCAAACCCCAAGTTGGGAAGCAACGTTGAAAGCGCGCCCGCTGCACCCATCAATTTGGGCGCCAGCCGCCGGAGAGTGGGGTCCGACCAGATAGTCCGCCGGGTGGGTCAACCTCGGCGGTGCCGCTTCCGCGGACGTGCCCCGGCACCAGGCACCAAAGGCCGGGCGCTGTGGTAAGCTGGTCCTTGCCGCCACCCAGCCTACCAGCAATCTGCCGCTATCGGCGATCTTCTTCGCCGACGCTACAGGGCACCGAACCCAGACCGCGCCGAGTCCGGTGGCGTCGGTGCGTATATAGCCCGCACCTTGTCCGGCGGACACTCTCCACTTCTGGCAGCGCGCCACCACCTCCTCAGAGGTCACCGAGTTGTCCAGGCCAGCAATCACCTCTGCAGTTTTCATTGGTCTGGAGACCGGACGTCCTCAGGGTTGAGGACCTCCCTCATCTTGGCGGCCAGTGCATCCGCCTTTCGGCACTGCACCGCTCACAGTACCAGCCACCTCAGACAGCCGCGCACCCGTGACAGCCTGCTTGGGTGACGGACTGAAGGCCAAGATCTGATAATTTGATCTTGGCCTTGGCCTCGGCGATGACCGACTGGTACGTCACGCCACGCTCCACAGCTCAGGCTGCAACGTTAGCGTCACAGGCATTGGACCGCGAACATGCACAGCGGTCTCGCGACCGCCTTTGGCGATCCGCCGCGCAGGTTTAAGGCCGTCTTTGCGGTTCCACCTGGGGCGCCTGCATGCTGCGTCCATCTTGGCGGCTTTGCGGGCCTTCTTGCGGCCCGACTTTCCTTGGGTCTCACCCTTAGACCTGGCAGTCGTGGGCTTGTCACTCGGAGGGCTCCCTCCGCGGGCTTTGTTACCCTCTCGCAGGCTTCCTTTTGAGCGCAAGTCTCGGCGGCTCCTCAGTCCTCCGCGTGCCAGCCGCTAAAAGCGGACGGAGGATTTCCGCCGGGAGACGCCGAGTGCCTTCAGCCGAGCGTTAACATGCTCCCGCACTGGAGCATACAGAGGCGGACAATGCGTTCGACCTCTTCGTCGGTACGAGGCTTGCCGGTCGCGGTGCGGGTCAGGGCCACTACAGGTGCGGCATTGGTGGACGTGTGTCTCTGTTGCTGCTCGCTTAGCGCAGCAACTTGCCGCCAGGAGGTCCTCAAGTCATTTCTGAGGCGGCTGTTTCCTCCTGCAGCTTTGCGACCTCGTCAGAGCCGTCCTGTTGAGGGAGGATGCCAACCGCCTCCCTGACATCAGCGGCAGCCTCCTTTAAGCCACGGGTGAACGTTCCTTTCAGGCTGCCGGACTTGGTGGCAACCTTCAGGACTAAGCCATTTCCGATACTTCGTCGGCCGCGACTGCTTTGCGCTCCCTCTTGGCGGCGTTGGCTCCGCCTTTGAGCTCCCAGTGAGGCACAGCTTTCACCGCCATCGCCAGGGTCCTCCGTAGTGAACCCCATGTCACTTTCTGCTTCACTAGCCGCCGGTATTGGAGCACAAAGCCGTCCGTGCTTATCCCTCGCGGCTGCGAAGCACTCGCCCCTCTCGATGCCTGTCGACCCTCCCAAGTCGGCAACAGGGGCCAGCAGGCCTTCCTCGTCTGAAGATCAGCACACTGGACGTTTCCTGGCGGAAGACGTCCCACGCGACCGATTTCCACCGCTTCCAGTATCCGATCAGCCTTTTTCAGCCTCTGCTGTTTTTAGGTATTTATTTTTCCATATTTATCCCACGAGTGTGGAAATAAAAGTCCATCGAGCAGCGCCTCCTTTGCCCGGATAAGCCTGTGCGTAACCCGTCAGGGTGTCGGCAGTACCCGACGGGGCAACGCTAACGACTGACATTTACCCATCAGCCATGCAGCTCTCACGGCGTGCCACGCTTGAGCTGGTGATTTTAAAAGGTTATCATCCTCGCGACTCCAGGCGGTTAAGCCAGAGCCCTCAGCCCTTAGGCGCCGCGAGACGTGATCCGACACGCCAGAGGATTCCGAGGTTCGAACGGTGGCAGAGTCGATACGGGTTCTTCATGCCTGCTCAGAGACCGGGTGAGGAACACTGAGCCCATTCAGTTTCCTTTTCAGGGTGTGGTCCTGAAAATCCCGCGATTACAGGTTGCCCGGCGTCGGCAAAGCCGAGTGCACCTGGCACCTCACCGCGCATGTCACATTCTCTGTTCCTCTCAACGGAGGATACAGGGAAGCAACTAGTAGGCCCTCCATTATCTAAAGCCCTCACCAAGCCAGTTTTGGTCCGCGACCGTTTCCTACCACCACCCATATCTGGTGGCGTTTCTATCCGCCACCTGGGGACGCGCCGATGGAGCTCTGGCAACTTCACACGGGTGGAAGTTCAGCCTCAAAGCAACTCATCCAGAATCACGTCCCATACAATGGGTCCACATGCCGACCCTGGATGCAGCCGCCAGTGACCCGCGCTCCTGCGTATTCTTATGTAACTGTGCGGTTCGTCATATAGCTCTCTATTAAATGAAAGATATTCCTAGGGCATCGTGTTGCACGTAATCTCTCAAATAGTGCTGGCCAACACGCGTGTCAAACGCGGAGCAGATGTCAAGAGCACGCCCAGCACCTGTTTACCTTTCTTCTTAGCTGCTTTTACGATAATGAGCGCCGTTTCTGGGCTGCAGTCGTGCTAGTCTGTTCCTTGAATCCAAACTGACGCCTGTTGAGTAGTCCGCTTTGGTTTCGTAATATGTGAGCCGCTTGATGTAAAATTTTTGAGCAACTTTCCAAGACCGCAAGACCCTATGGGCGGAAGAATTGCTATAATCAGTCTTGGTCGGCTGTGGTATGATCTTGACTTCCGCTCCTTTCCACTGCTGAGAAAGTGTTGGAGCTCTAGACACCTGTTCATGATTCCCGTTATAAGTTCTGGGTAATTAATAGTGAACTGTGGCAGATGTCAGATGTAAGAACATCAATGCCGGGTGCCTTCTTGGGGTTCATCCACTTAAATGTTCTGTCTTCTCTACCTACAGCGAAGGTTCATCTACTCCATCCGGCTCATTCCCGATTTTGGATCTGAGATACTGGTGTTGTTGCGTGTCATTATCCAGTGTATCATCAACGTAGAATTGATCCAAGAGTGCTTGGGCAGTCTCCATTTCGCTGTTGGTTTAGTTGTCACCAATTTTCATATTGGCTGGTGGTCGCTTGGGTCAAGACTGCGCCCTCAGTTCTTCCGCATATATTGCTTTTTTGTTTTTTAACTCCTCTGCCATATGCCATATTTTATACGTGGTAGAGCCATGCTGCAGCTATATTAATAGTATAGTTGTAGCACGAATGGGTCGGCTCGACCGGGGAAGGACCACGCTCTCACAGAATACCAGCATAAAAAAGCAGCTTAATGCTGCTGTTTCGTATGGTGAGTGTAGAGAACCGGAGACCTTTTTTACTGGAAAAGAGGCATTCTATCTTGGTCCTCACGGCTGACAGCGCATCTGCATTTTGATTCGCAAACGAAGATAGATGTAGATGTCTATGGGCCACAGCAACCACTTACCATCAGGTGGACTGTGTGCGTTTGTCACCCTTATTCTATAAAAATATGGTCTAGGAAAGATTCTGACGTCTCATTCAGTTGAGTGTGTGGTGTAACTGGATAACCTCCTTTTTGAGGTCCGTCAATCTTTCCGTCCACCATAGCAGGCGATGCTTCGTCGAGGATCGACCTTTCTTTATCGGCATAGATTCTTCACGCTTTATGAATTACCCCGCAGATGTCATCAATCAAATTTTCCAAGCCAGCTGTATTAAGCGATCCGATGTCTCTCTCTAATATGTCTGTGTTGGTCATAAGCGTGAAGTGCATGTGAATATTCTAATTGGCCTTGTTGCTGTTATATTTAAATGTGGAGTTGTTATTTGATGAATTTGATAAAGAATTCCCAGTTTCAATCTCGTATTCACAGCATTTTGTTGTGACGAGGGCAGGCGCTGAGTTGACCTTCCATCCGACTATACGGTCATATATATATCCATGGGCCAATGTGACGTCTATTATAGAGTCCGATCCTGCCGTGTGACGGTTTCAAAGTCGGTGAAGTGCCAACATTTCAAATGAAGAGGTCATTTGCATATGCCAGCTCCACTACCGCACATCCTCTGGGGTTTTTGGTCTTACTGCCCATATGTGATGCCATCCATTGAAGTCACCACTATAATGGTATTGGGGCATCATGAGATTTTGAAAAATTATCTATGATGCTCTAAAGTATTATTTCCGTCAGAATCCGGCTCAATATATGGAAGCTATGGTATTTCTTGTCCGCCACTCGTAGATTGAATAACGCAAAAATTTCTGTTGGGTATTGTGACATACCTAGTACCTGGCCACAACCTGGTTAGGTGGTATACAAGCCTTCACTCTGCCTTTTGACTAAATTGGTAAATCTTGAGGCCCTGAGTTGGTCACACTTCATTCCTGAGCCAACACATGGCTCCGCCAACAATACAATTTGATAGTCACTAGCCATGAAAAAAGAATAAATTCGTGTAAACTCTTTTTTGAACAGTCAATATTACTGTATAATTTTTATATTTTTATTGATTAAATCCACAGTCAATTCTATTATTTATTCTTTCTCTCATGGCTCTTTGGACATTCTGGTGACATGGCAGGTAGCGGACATCCGCCTTGGTTCCAAATTATCATTGTTAGATGACAATTGGCACATTGACTGTGGCTGTGTTTACTATCAGGGCATTTATCTCCTGTGTGCTCTTTGCTGGAGCAGTGCTAGCATTGGCTAGTCGTAGCCATGCACAGTATTTTTTAATGTGCCCTAACTGCAGACATCTATGCACTGTAGAAAGGGTGAGAATTCGCTGACTTACAGTCGCTGGTAATCGACGTTAATTTTGCCCTGTTCCATGAGTTTATGGAAGAGTTTTGGCACCACAAAGAACATTGCATTGTATAGCTCCGGGTTTTTGTTACTACGCCTAAAACGGAGACGCATGTCATCCTCCTCAGTAAAAGCCTCTTTCAATTCTGGATTCTGCCCCCTAACAATACCAACTATTTCTTCAGCTAGTATATCTTTGAAATACCCTTTAGTGCAATCATTGGCCGCAGTCCTTAGCCGGCTCCAACGCTAACGTGCTCAGATAATTTGAGCTTGTGGCAGGGTGTCGTCACGTTGTTCAGTTGTGTCAAATTCAACCCTGAGTTTCTGATTTGACACTGCCTGAACCTAGCCGGTGCATAATTTGCAGTGCGATAAGAGATGCTTCTCTTAAATGCCTCGATTGCTTCCTGCCGAGATTTGGGGGTTACTTTTTGAGTCACCACAATGTCTGGCTTGTTGACAGGTGGACCGCGGGCTGGTGGCCCAGCAGTCACATCAGAATGAGTGCCTGGCCTTCTGCTGGTCGCGGCGGCCTAGGCGTATAAGGGGCAAGCCGTGTCTTCTGTTCAAGCTGCGTGGATATTTGGCCCTTTAATTTGGCCATCTCGCTTCTAACACAGGCGACAATGTCAGCCTTCAAGTCGCTGTCCATTTTGCTCTGGGAGGGGTTATTATCAGGGGTGAACGCTGCTGATATGCTGGTTGGTTTATGCACACCTTCTGATCTCCTCGGCAGGTTGATAGTTTCTTATTTGCAGCAGTGACGGACTTGCCGCCATAGACCGCTTTGATATTGCACTCAGTAAGTTTTTGGATAGTCGTGACAAAGGTGTCCATGTCGGTTATTTCCTCAACATAGGCCGGCAGAAAGGGCGACGTGGCCTCACTGGCAGGACCCTTAGTTGTAGTAGCCATCTCGCTAATTAGGTAGTCCTAATGTTAAAAGGCGAGTGAGTAAAATTATCAAAAAAAAAACGAGTGTTTATATCTCGAAGAAGGGCGTCACCGATGGGAGTGCTTCCGCTTCAGAAAGTCACTGCACTAATAGCACTAAGGTGGTATCATTTTAGAGTTACAAAGTTCACATAAAAAATAAGAGTCAGTTTTCAACCATATGATATCGACAACTTAGTCCTAGGGCGTGGTGGGTGGGGTGGGGGGTTCTAAATGTCCAAGAGACAATATATAATATATGTTGTTTATAATATATATGCAAAATTGATCTACACCGTTTACACCGTTTTGCACCGTTTACGAGATAATTAGATTTGAAAGTATTAAAAAGAACACTTTGGTCGGAAAACAACTTTAAATTTCAGAAAAAAATTTTCAACTTTTTAACTACTTTACAGAAAATTCAATACGAGGGTTTATAGTCTATAAAATGCACTGTCATTGACTAATAACAGGTTAAAAGTTTTCCTTCAATAGATATTGTTATTGAAAAATAAAATACCTTAATGAAATATTATGAAAAGTCCATTTCTGTCAAAACAGTTAAGTGCAGGACAATCTGGTTATATTGCCGTGTTCACCTGATCATTGTCCTTAATAATTCGATTTCAAAACCAGCCCCATGCTTCTGGTTTCCAAGATGGCCGACTGAGTGCTTTATGGAAAACTGCTGGAAACTCGATTTCGCCTGCTTGGAAAATTCTCAAATTTTCTACACACTTAGACCTCACATATAGTCACCTATTACGCTTATAAAAAAAAACTATACGTCCTCAATCAGAAATCGGGCGTGGGCCAGAAAATGTTAATTTTGTGTCACTTTTTCACACATAAATTTTTCCGCGGAAGTTGAGCTTCGAGCGGTTTTCACCATGATGTAGCGTCAAATTCTGCTTCTTTTGATATATAGAACGTCACTCTTCCACAACTTTTTACCACATTTCCGAATTTTACTCGACGAAGCCCAAGCGTTGAACTGTTGTTTTTTTGAATTCCACGTGGCTTTGCATGTGAGGTTAGTTTGAATAAGTTGTATTTCCATTAGACTCACAATTCATTACTGGTAACAATTATATTACTTCTTTTATAATAGAATGGGTCGTAACTGATCCTTTGTTCTAGGAAGCTAGAAATCGGAACGCGACACAACACGAACATCGCAGGCCAAGTGCAGGTAAAACAATGTAGGTTTGTTAGGTCTAAAATCTTGCAGCTGAATTTTAAAGCAGTTATCCTAAAACGATTGAGCTGAAATTTTGTACACATGTTTAGTTTGAATAATAATAGATGGTTAGCTAAGTGATACTAAATCCAATGGCGGACGGCTCAAGATTGTTGGTCCAGTTATTTTCTATGGACTCTCATGATATGGGTATCAAATTAAGGGTTTGCTAAGAATACGAAATAAAATGACGTCACTCTAAATCCAATATGTTGGGCACCCAAAGATAGCGGGCTATGTTTTTTTATGCACCCCCATGATATAGATATTAATATCAGGTGGACTGTGTGCTCGTTTGTAACCCTATTTCTATACAAAAAAAATAATGAGTTTGCTGAGAAGAATACGAATATAATGACGTCCGCGTTCAGCTCTTCGAGGAGATGGTGTATTATTACCCAAATAAACTGTAAGACTTGGCGGAGTCGCGTCTTAACTAATATCGGCCTATACTCTGAGCAAATTCTAGCGGTGGTGAAAAAAAAATCAAAATATACCAATTTTAAAGAACTATATCTCGGCAAAGGTTAGGAATAGTTTGGTGGTGCTCGAACAAATGTTTTAGGGATCGACAAGGGTCAACTGATGGCGATCAAAAAAATTCAAGATGGTGGACCTAAGATGGCAATCGAAAACTAACAATGACGCATTGAATTAAATTAATGGACTTAAAAACATGTCCAGGAATAACTAAAAAATAAAAAATAAATTAATGGTAAAAACATTAAAAAAAAGAAGCTTTTATTGAAATACTCCAAAAGAAATATATAAACAAAATAAAATCAACCCCATCAATTTACATTAGACAATTTAAATGATATTATAAAAGCTTGCCGCGAGATTACCTGTGTACATAAACAAGAATACAATTATGTAACTTGATATTGACATAAGTAGGTAATCCTAAGAAAAAACTAATGCTTTTATAAAACAGCTTAGCTTAGCTTTAGCTATTTAAGCCTGTGTTTGGGGAAACCATATATTGTAACTATTTAACTTAATTGTTTCTACGAAAAACTTCTTCCTGTAAGAAAATATTGTCTTTAGAAAACTATTGTTAAACCAAATACTTTCATTCCTAAAAAAAGACTGTTTGAAGTTATGTTATTATAACTTTTGACGTGACAACGTCTTATAAATTGGTTTGCCGGGTGACACTTCAAGAAACTGCGTTACGCTCCGCTCACGTTATGCGCTCACAATGAGAGCGAGTGAGAGGCACGCGTCCCTTCCACTCGGGCATGGTTAGCCCGCCTAAGAGCGAGAGAGACAGACATAAAAAGCGTTGTCACGTAAAACTTTCGCCCGTATACCGACTTTACAGGCAACCAATTTTTTTCTTAAAAAATATATATTTAGTTACAGAAAACTAAAATGTAACTATTTATGTCCAAAACACTTTTAATTAGCTTTCTTTTGAAGGGAATAGCTTTAATAAAGCAAAGAATTGCAAAATAAAAGAATAGACAGCTGCTACAATACCGCTCGCGATTGCTATCATAAAATTTATTAAGCTTTTGGAGTGAATGCGACAAGCTGACAAAAAATTTAATCTGACTCAAAAATCTGCCTTAAATGGGTTTTAAATGGATAACTAATCATTTAAAAAGTAAAACTAACAATAATTTATCAAATAACTAAAATAATACAATCAGCCTTTGCAAATTGAGTTTGCAGATTTTCTCATAGATCCCATTGTCAGGTCTTTACCAAACATATATGGGCCCATCCTTGAGTACACCGTTTCTAACAAACATTGGACTGAATACGAACAGTAATTATAGAAACGTAGTAAGAATCATCACTAAACATAAATAAAACGAGAGACAAAGTTGAAAACTCCTTCTTTTACTTAATTTATATCATTTCCATATCCATCCATCCGTTACAGCCTATAAAAGCTCACTAATGAACACATCCTTTATAGGGAGGATTTCACCATAGTCGCGACGTATGACGGGGTTGACAACGCATTTTTATTATTTTAAATTTTTATCCAGAAGCAGAAGCAGATGCTTCTGCTGATCTTCTATTTTACGGCGGTTTATGTCTTTTAACTAAGGCAACTGTGACGATATTGCGAATAGTATTAAGAAAGGAATGCTTCGGTGAATACGTAAAAAGAACGAATGAGGAGGAGTGGCAAGTAAATCAAAAATTTAAGTAAATTAATTCCGCAGAAGTAAATGGCAGAGTCTGTAAGGATGCCCCGATGGTAGCTTAGGGACAAAAATGGTGTTTACTATTAAAAATGGTCCAAATAAAGGGGTAGCTAATAAGCGTGAAGCGTGAAGGACTAAGATGGAATGCCTCTTTTCCAGTAAAAAGGTTTCCGGTTCTCTACATACCATATAGGAAACAGCAGTGTTAAGCTGCTATTACGCTGGTATTCTATGAGCGTGGTCCATCCCATTGAGCCAACCCATTCGTGCTACAACTATACTACTAATATAGCTGCGGCATGGCTCTACCACGTATAAAAAATCTTATAGAAAACTTTATTTCTTCAACTCGCGTTTGAGTAACGATGCGAGTATTCTTAAGATTAGTTACACCCACCATACCACAGCTATATCTGTTTGAGCACTTTTTCAATTCCTTCTTAATAACTTAGAAATTCAATCTCTTATAGTATCAAGAAAATAACTAATAGTAAGGATGAGTCAAGTAGAGATAATTCGAAAAAAGCATGGCGGCACGTGTGAACGTAGCCAGTGGAGGGAGGCAACTGTGTCTACGAAAGGCTCATGTAGAGCCTTTTAGTACCTCCCGTGGAGCTCCTTCTCCTTCCATACGGTCTCCCGGTCGGAAATGCTCTGTACTGGCGGGTCTTGCCATTGCTCGTTGGCTAAGGATAGAGGGGTAAGTCCTATATCACAAAAAATAACGTCCCTATAGAATGGATCATCCGCTCTCGTCAGAAAGTAGTTACGGAGGCTGCACACTTCGCGATTATGGTAAGCGCGCTTAAAAAACCGCGCCCACCATGTTTCCGCGGCAAGTACAGACTCATTACTGACGATCTCGGATGATGCATCATATGGGACGTCATAATAGTGCGGACTTTTCTATCCAGAGCGTTCAGTTGGGTCTGAGTCTACCTGAGTATGCCAAATGTATACATGAGAACAGGCATGATCCAATCGTTATATGCGTGTGTCTTATTAACGCCCGACAAAAGACTGTTAAGCACTTTTGTCAAGCGTGCATAAAACACATCGCAAACTAACTGCCTCATGTCC